>LOJH01036193.1:1468-15575 GCA_001685095.1 Ellobius talpinus | reverse complement strand
GCCCAGGACCTGATGGTTTAATGCAGAATTTTATCAGAACTTCCAAGAAGAGCTCATACCTATACTGCTGCTCATTCCTGCTGCCTAAACAATACCTGGACAATGATACCAATGGACAAGTTAATGTGGAAAGAGGAAAGTTCTTGCCTCAACCCTACATAAACAACTACTGGAAACCTGGGAATGGTGCAACCAGGAGAAACTGTCTTCCCCAGGGAAGAACCTCCCACTGGCTATCCAATATCAAATGGTCAGTCCTGAGATCATACACGTATGGGTAACATTATACAGAATTTGTGGGTTCTATTTATGTATACATAAATATACATATATGTAACAACAATTAAGGAAAAGAGGCCATGAATTTGAGCAAGAGCAAGGGGAAATGTGACAGATGGAGAAATGTGAGGGAGGGGTTAGAGGGAGGAAAGGGAATAAAGAAATGATGAAATAATTATAATTTCAAAAAATTATAAAAAAACATATAACATCAAATTTATCATTAACTACTTTAAATGCATCATTGAATAGTACTAACTATATGCACGCTGTACCTCTTTAAATCTGAAACTCTCTTCCCATTGAACAATTCTTGGACTGAGACCATAGCTCAGTGAGTAATGCTTGCTCATTATGTATTAGGCCCTATGTTCAAAACCAAAAATAAAAATCTTATTGTTGAACTATTCCACTTTCCCCCTTGCCCCATCCCTTAATGGCCACAATTCTACTATCTGTTACTGCACTAAGTATGGTATCTTCGAAGCACATCATGCTGCAGAACAACTCCTGTCAAATGATATGCTGTTTCGACAGCTTATCTCATTTCAAATCCTTCCAATAGCCCTATGAAACCTGTTTTATTTTGTTATTTTATGGTTTAAGCAAAGAAGGCTCAAATCTGTTAAGTAAGTTTTCCAAAAACCACTCAGCCAAATATAGCCTACAACATTCAAAGATGTTTTCCCCCAAATCCCTTGTTCTTTCCATTAGGACACTGTCACAGCTGTGTTGATTTGATCAATATCCATGGGGACAACAATCAAAACTAAATGCATTGGCCTGCTTCCTTAATGCCTGATTATTTGTTTTGTTTTAGTTTGGAGAAGATGTAGGCATGCATGTGTGGGTTTTTTTGAAATGCTGATAAGAAACAGAACAGGCTCTTAGAAAAATGTAAGCCTGGAATGTTCATAATAAATCTCTAACATTCCAAGTTTATATGGTCAGCACATTTGGACATATTTTGGTATAAATGTGAAAAATACAACAGTGAACATTAAGGCTATAGCAAAGAGGTTGTCAATGACTAGGCATATGATCATGAAAAAATATCCTAAATTTCAAAATCCTAAATTACACAATTAAGCATAGTCTTTGCTTCTGACAAAGTAAACAAGACAAAAATATCTTAAGTTCTAGTTGCTCAGGTCTTTTGCCTATTTGGGAGTAAATAGTCTTCTGATGACTATGTCTTCTTGGTGTAATATTCAATGTGGCACTATTCTCTTTTTTTTCCAAATCTGACAATTTGCCTGTGTACCCCGCTATCTTAGGGTTACTACTGCTGTGATGAAACACTATGACCAAAAGCAACTTGGGGAGTAAAGGGTTTGATATATCCCAAGTCACCAGGCCATTGAGAGAAGCCAAGGCAGTAACTCAAACTGGGTGGGAACCTGGAAGCAGGAGCTGACACAGAGGCCATGAGTGATTGCTGCTTACTGGCTTGCTTCTCATGGCTTGCTCAGTCTGCTTTCTTATAGAACCCAGGACCTCCAGCCCAGGGATGGCACC
Source organism: Ellobius talpinus (assembly GCA_001685095.1). NCBI lineage: Eukaryota > Metazoa > Chordata > Mammalia > Rodentia > Cricetidae > Ellobius > Ellobius talpinus. Next base: position 13,778 of record LOJH01036193.1, on the reverse strand, counting down.
ACCCACAATGGGCTGGGCCTTCTCACATCAATTACTAATTAAGACAATGCCCTACAGACCTGCTTCCAGTCAGAACTTATGAAGGCATTTTCTCAATTGAGGTTACCTCCTCTCAGATGACTCTAGTTTGTGTCAAATTGATATAAAACTAGCCAGCACAACTAGCCCCTTGTCTACTTGTGGGGCCACTAGATTTATCCCTAGTGCTTGAACTGGCATCTTGGATCACATTCTCTTTGAAGGGATACCTTGCTCAACCTAGATATAGGGAGGAGGGCCTTGGTCTTGCCTCAAAATGAAGTGTCAGACTTTGTCAACTTCCCATCCTTTCTGAGGTTTGGATGAGGGGTTTGGGGGAGAAGGGTGGGGCAGGAAGAGGGGAGGGAGTGAGAACAGGGATGGCTATGTAAAATGAGAAAAGATTGTATTAAGCAATTCTTAATTTAGAAAAACAAAAATAAATAAAAAACTTTAAAAATCCAAACTCTCTTTAAAAGTTCAAAGTCTCTCAACTGTGGGCTCCTGTAAAGTACAAAATAAGTTAGATTCTTTCTTTAAGGAGGAAGAACCAGGGTACAGTAACAATCGGAAAAATGAAAAACCAATGCCAACTTGTAAACAACTCACTGTACAATGTCTGGGATCCACTCACAATCTGGGCTCCTCTAAAAGACCTGGGTCACTTCTCTGGCTCCACCCACTGCAGTCAACAAAGATTGTCTCCAAAACTCAGGCTGGCTCCATTCCATTGATACTGCTGTTCTTGGAAATCATCCCATGGTACTGGCATCGCCAAAATACAGGGATCTCACTCTACAGCTGGGCTGCACTTTCACCAATAACCTCTTCCTGGGCTCTCTTCCAGGACTCCAGCCTTGCCACTCAGTGCCAAGCCTGAGGTGCTTTCCATTCCTCTTTGGTATCTTCAGAACCAGCACCACCTGAGTGATTTTTATACCACGAAGTTCAACTGCCAGAGTGAGGCACAATCTTGGCCTCCTTAGGAACACATCTCTGTGTACTAACCTTGAGGAAACACTTCCTGGAAGACTTAACCTCAATGAGCTGATCTCTCTTAATCACAGCCAGTCCCTCAGTTCCAAATGACCTGCATGGACTGTCCCAGAAAATCTAAAGTTTCACTTTAGATTTTAAAGTTTCACTTTAGATTTTAAAGTTTTAAAAAGATTTAAGGTTTTAAAGAGTTTTTTTCTATATAAAAGATTTAAAGATTTCAAGTTTCTGGCATCTTGTTAACAACAGCCAGTTAGTTCTTCAGTCCCACCTGACCGGAACCACAGATTCTGAATTCAAAATGTGTAATGGCCCCAGTAATGTTTTATGTGCCTCTCAAATTTCCTTTGAAACTTTAGAAGCCAGGCTTCCATTAATGCTCTTATCTTCCAAGCTCCCACAGAAGAGTTGAGCAAACTTTGAACACTCAGTAGCTTTTCTACCCCAAAGTCCTTCTAAAATCCTCTCCAAAAGAACATGGTCAGGTCTGACACAGCAACACTCCACTATCCTGATACCAATTTCTGTCTCAGTTAGGGTTACTATAGCTGTGATGAAATACCATGATCAAAAGAAACTTGGGAGAAAAGGGTTTATTTGACTTAATACCCTGAGTCACAGTCCCTAAGAGAAACCAAGGCAATAACTCAAACTGAGTGGAAACCTGGAGGCAGGAGTTGATGCAGAGACCATGAAAGAGTGTTGCTTACTGACTTGCTCCTGCTTTCTTATAGAACCCAGGACCACCTAACCAGGGATGACACCACACACAATGGGCCAGGTCCTCCACCCTCAATCACTAATTGAGAAAATGCAGCATTTTCTCAGTTGAGGTTCCTTCCTTTCAAGTAATGCTAGCTTGTGTTAAGTTGACATAAAACCAGCATACCAGCCAAAAGAGGGGTCAGTAGAAGACAAAAGTTTCATAAGTAAAATGCTTGTGGGACAAAATGATGCCAGGTGTTGTTATACATTGTGTGTCAATAAAACTAACTCATTCTTAACAGTAATAAATGTTAGCCAAACTAAATTTAGTTTGTCAATATATGTGTATTATAAACATTGTGAGGCTGAGGAATAAAATGTTCATGTCTTCTAAGTTATTATGCCCTAATGTTTGCCAGTCAAAATTTTGGCTTATAGTAATTTACAAAATTATCCTTTCTCTGGATTTTTCTCATATTCATAGGCTGAACTTTAAAGAGTAGCAATGCACTTATGTTTAACGATGCCAAACTATTACTATAAACCTCTTAGAAAAACTTAATTTGGTGTCACTTTTTTGTTCATTTTAATTGACTAAGTATTATATCATTAAAAATGAAATGTAGAGTTGTATCTATCCGTGAAAGGAGAAACAGTTTAATCATTTGGGGTCTAGTAGCAGTTTTTGATGAGCTTGCCAAGCAAATAACCCTTCTAATTATATAAAAAAAATTTCCAGAGTTGGAGTAGAAATTAATTCTAGGAAAAAGGTCTCTAAATGGCAGGTTATAGCTTGTAATAATTTCTCTTGTATGCTTTTTTGAATTAACATCAAAGGAAACTGCTATTCCATTCCACTCAAGCCAATCTTGGACACAAAAATAATCACTGTTTCTTGTTCGCTTTAACAACTATGAAACATTATAATTGTGAAAAGAAAAAAGTACTAAAAATAAAGTAAAAGTGGCAGACAGCAGATGAGGGAAAATTTAGGCATTAGAAAATAATCATGTTTATAGAAGGCTGACTTCTCAATCTGTCGTAGCGTCTCTGTGGACTAATGCTTAATACAGGTGAATCCTACTAATCCTGTAATAATCATATAAAGGGAATTGTCATTCTTCAAGACATTCTGATGTTGATTTGCTTTATTGTTTAAATATATTTTTGAAGTAGGGGAACTCTGCTATGTAAAACAGATATAAAGCAGAGCTGGTCTGGCTTGAAAACCAGTTAGCAGAGGGAAAGCATTGGTAACTGCTTTCTCTTTCCCTACCGACTCCTTCATTTGCACTGTCTGCTTCCAAGATATCTCTGGGAAACAGCAGGGTTCAGGAACACACAGCCTACAGGTCCCTGTACCAGTCTAACTTACTCATTTTATACAGAGAGAATGTAAATAGCAGAAAAGAAATATGACAAGGTTACAAAGGACATCTGTCAAGGAATAATGCTGAAGTTGAGACCATAAACTCTAGAGTAGGACTACTTAGACATGCACCATATTCTATAACTTAGCAGCACTGAGTGACTTTGAGTATTATAATACTTAATATCACTTGCTCCTATGTCTCAATTTGTGACCTGCAAGTGACAAAATGAGTTATTATACATAAAATACCCAGACCAGTTTGGTGAGTGCAAATGCATCCCCAGAATTCTTCTAACACACACCTCTTATGTAGTCTCAAAACTATTTGATCATGTGATCTTTGAACTAGACCTAGGGATCAATAAAGTAATTAGATAAATAGTCTTGTGAAGTTCTTCATATATGATACTGAACCCGGTGTAATGTTTCTGAAAAACCATGGATTTGGACATAAAGTACATCTCAGCCTCACTGCTTTCTAATTTTGTGATCCTTCAAGTTGTTAGATCCCTTTAGTAATCAGATTTTACATTTTTAAAAGTTCTAATAATTACTGCTTTGGAGAGAAGTAGTCACAGAACCATGTTGTTATTCTACAAGACCTTGATGAGCACATTTAGGCAAAAAGTACTAGAGAGGGGTCAGAAAGACTTAGAGAAGCCCCAGATAATCTTACCAGGAGTAATGAGGTGAACTCAAGCAAATGAAATATTAAACCACAGAATAGGAAAAATGGAACGGAAGTTGTATTAAATAGTAGAATGATTGTTCTCAATGGAAAATATGGAAGCCCTTTGGTTGGAGTCATTTTATATTATATTGAAGTAAGGCAAAACAAAGTCCTGGTGAACAATCCTTCTGCAGCTGGGAGACCAAGGAGATGAGCTAATACTGGTTTTATATCTATCTTTCCTCTAAACCCGAAGTGGAAAAGTCTCCTGGATGCACAACTGCCTAAAGTCTGAGCCAACTAGGGATGATAACAATTAAAAGAACCACACAGATATGAAGAAGAGAGAAAAAGGAAGGAACGTGGGGTGAGGGGAATTACAAAAGGGAACCTGAAAAAGGGTAAGAAAAGACAATGAAGCGGAGGCTAAATCAGAAGGAATGGAGTTAAGCAGAGGCAAGAAGAAAAAGCAGAAAGGGGTAACATAGAAGGGCTTCTAGCAAAGATACAGAGGTATCTCCAGAACAGTGGTGGTAACCTCCTGTTAAATAATGATATATGCCCCCATTACATAGGCCTGTGAATTGGGACTTGGCTTTAGAAAACAGTTGATTCTTAGCAGCTCATAAATAAACAAACCTAAGCCTAGAGATGATCAAACAGAGATTATTTTTTTCCCCTTCCCGGTGAAAGAAATGTCATTTTTTTCCTGCTCTCCAAAGGTAAACAATGCTTGTTTCCTAGAAACAGTTGGGAGTATGGGAAGGATATCATCTGTTCTTGCCAGCCCCGGAATTCATTCCAGGGATCCAATTCCTTTTCCCATCATTCTGGTTCTTTAGCCAACCCATTTGCAGAGACAAAACTCCCCACCCATCGTACCTGTGCCAAAGAAAAATACTTTTGTACTCCTTGAAAGCCCCCAAGCCTGTGCTTTTTACATGCCTTTTATGTTCTTTACACGGAAGTAAGGCTAGCTAAACACTGCTGTTTTAAAAAAATAACACATTTCTAAAAGTTTTCTTTTAGAAAGTATTAGAGACATTTGCAGATGGTCCTGTCTGTGTCACCTTGGCCTTTATAAGTTCTGGTACTGGGTTTCTGCGTTACTTACTCTTCTTCCTCCAACTTTTCAGGTAACTGTTGCTTCCTCTCATACTCCAAGCTACTCACAGCCTTCTATCATCTGCCCAACTTCTCCTTACGTTGTTCCAGGGGAAAATAGGATAATTTACAGGATATTATTATTATTATTGTTAGTGATGGGGCACATATGCTATGAAACATTGTGGAAGAGGTCAAAGGAAAACTTTTGGGAATCAACTCTCTCCTTCTGACTTTACATTTGTACTAGGGATTGAATTCATGTTGTCAACATTGGTAACAAGTTCCTTTGCCTGCTGAACCAACTTGGTGCCCATAGAGCCAAGTTTAAAGGTTAGAAACTCCAGAAGGAGTCTCTCTTCAAGCAATCTTCCTTTTCCAACCTTAGAGAAATTGTCCTTTAAACACTATCAGAGATCATATTGTACTCATGCCACCAAGTGAAAGAAAATAATAATCCGTAACTTTGTAACTTTCTGAATGGCTCTGTATTCATCCAAAATCTTGAAGCTCAAGAAAGTCGTCATGTTTTGATTCAAATATTCAGTTTACACTTTGAGGAAACAGGTAAGAACAATCAAGATGAAAAAGATATATATTTTATTTGCTTGGAATTGAACCAAAGGTAGTGTACATGGTAGGCGATCATTCTATCCCTGGGCTATAGCTCTCCCCTCAAACTGAGTTTTGACAAACAACAAAATGTCTCCATCTTTAACACGGAAATTAGGTGTTTGTTAAGTGGTCAGTGGGCAGAACCAGCCTTATAAATAGTGGTATAAATGTGTTCCCTACTTGGAGTTAGTTCCAGACCTTGAAAATAAAATTCCCTTTCCACTAATTTGATCAGTTATATGAAAAGTATTGACTTTCCAGATTTAAAAAGGATTTAAATGATATTTTACCCAATTCCCTACCTGATAACTGAATCTATAGGTATCATTTTTATCAATTTGTTAATTTGATTATTTGGCCATTTCTCACAAACTTTCACCAACCAGAAATAAATACCTTTAAAAACTGTGTATGGGTGTTTTCTCTAGGTATGTCTGTGTACCATGTGGTGCCTGGTGTCCACAGAGACCAAAAGAGGATGCCAGGTCTCCTGGAGTGAGAGTTACAGTGGTTGTGAGCTGCCACGTGAGTACTAGTCTTTCAGGCCATACTCCACAAATGTAAGCACAGATCCTTAAAGCTGCTAAATATGTCTCATGGCCCAATAACTTCCCCATATCTTATACATCGTTGTCTTAATTTCCAGTGAACCAAACCATGGAAGAATTTTGAGGTGCATTAATAAAGTGCCTAAACAATCCCAGGGAAACATGAGCCTATGGCAAAAAAAATACTCTGGGAGATGCTTGATATTTAATTGTTATATACTATTTAGGTTGATGCCAGGCCTAAGATTTAAATATTTCTTGGGGAAGTTCAACTAGACCCTAGAGTATGATAATGACAGTCAAGACTAGAATCTGCATGGTAAACAAAAAGTCTTACCAGAATATGGGCTCTTCGTAACAGACTCTGGTAGTCATGGGCAGCTCTCTGGATAGTCATTTTTCATAGGTGGGAGGATCCCAAACTAGTTCATGGTGATAAGACACATCAGAGGGCACTCCCTTTCCTAAGAATACTTAGCTAGGTATTCAGCACTATTGAATACTGTTAAAAAATGTTAACAGTATTTATGGTCTTTATTGTAAGCACACTTTAAGGTTTATTGTTTTTCCTTCAAATAAGTTAAGCTGTTTGGAGTCTGTGGCTTTAACCCTTTGATTAACAACCATTAAGCCCCTCTCTGTGCCCACCTGCTTTGAACATTTAGAAGGTGCACCAGAAAACCCCCCCACGCCATGCCCACACTTCCAGGCCTTGCTCAGGTCCTATAGCCTGTATATTGACTCAGTCTGGTAAATAGATGGCAATGGGAAATATTATACTTAGTGATGGAGCCCACAGTCAGAAAGGCAAATGCCACATATTCTCTCATATTTATGAATCCTAGCTCTAAATATTTATAGATAAGTATAGCTCTTGACCCTCATCGATAAAGTTTCTTTTGCATCTCCTATCACCACTTTTCTAGGCCAGCATAATCACATCCTAAATCTTGCCCTTATACATGCAGCTAAGTATAATTACTAATCCTTATCAAAAAAGTCTCTCTTCATAATAAATGACTGCCATCACAGAAAAACACGAGTGTACATGATGCAGAGAGCAACAGGTCATGGGGATCCCAGACACAATGGATATATCTACATAATCACTCCTACATCCAGGGTTCAGAGAACATCGCTGAAGAGGCGGAGGAAAGATTTTAAGAACCAGAGGGCCAGGAAGTCAGTAGTGAAACAGTTTTTCCTAGAAATGGCTGCATAAACAAGACCAAAACAATGGCAATATATAGAGAAACTAATGTGGAAGTGTGGAAATCTCAAGGAGTCAGATCTCCAGACAATGAACTACTGTCAATTAATGTCTGCTGAGAGAGGAAGAATTAGCCTCTCCAAGGATGAACTCTCTAATTGGTTACCCAATACAAAGTGGTCATCCCTGAAACAATATGCACACAGACAATAAAAAGAGAGTCAGAAGGTTGTATTTATGTATTTGTGCATACACAGATGTATGTCTGTATCAAAGAAAAAGGACTGACTATCATTTTGAGAGTAGGGGAGTACATGCGAGTAGAGAGAGGAGTTGGAAGGGTCTGGAGGAAGCAAAGAGAAGGGGAAAAGTAATAAAATTATATTTTATTAAAAATGTATATGGGCTGGAGGGATGGCTCAATGGTTAAGAGCACTGACTGCTCTTCCAAAAGTCCTGAATTCAATTCCCAGCAACTACATGGTGACTCACAATTATCTGTAATGAGACCTGGTGTACATGCAGGCAGAACACTGTATATACAAATATATATATATTAAACATTTTTTGTATATTCTTTTAAAATTTTATTTACTTTATACAGTTTTTGAAAAAAAGTACAATATATTCTCATTACTGAATCCCCTCCCCAATTTCACACCCGATCCTTCTCTCTGTAGAAAGCAGTCAAAAAAGAAAAATTAAAATAAAAAGCATTTATGTAAGAATAAAAATAGGAACTTACATACATATAACCCATAACACTCAGAATGAAACTATGTTATACAGGTAAAAGTTGAGTAAGACTGAAGAAATAATGCACAATGTGAAATCAGGGAAATATCTATGAAATATTTCATTCATTCTGTGTTAGCCATCTACTGCAAGACTGTGTCCAACCTGCATCATTCAACAGCAGATGGTCACTATTAGTGAGATCCACAATGGGTCAAAATGAAGAGAACAAGTGACCTTGGCTCAACCACAATTGATACATCTGCAATACAACCCCTACACCTGAGGCTCAGAAAAAAATAATAGAGGAGGGGGCAAAAGGACTGTAAGTGCCAGAGGATCAGGACATCTGCTGTGAGACAATGTCATATATGTATGTATGTATATAAATATATATATGTGTGTGTCATGTATATGTATATACACACACATATATATATGTATATATGAAATATATAAACATATATATAAATGATAGGGAAGCTGCACCTATGAAATCTCAACATTATGGTTGCTTAAATAAGACCTACATAATGCCAAAGCCAGTTGATATGTCAGCATGAGTGAGAGAAATCTTACAAGGCCACACCCCTAGATGAAGAACTACTTTGAGGTCTTCGTACCTCTGCTCTGTGCTCTAATACAACATTCTGATAGACTTCTGGTGGATGGTCTTTTATTGTTTACTTGTGGTCTTTATCCTGAGTAGAATAGACTAAGATGGTAAGACTAATGGATTAAAATACCAGTCTTCCAGTCATAAGTACCTAGCAGCAAGTGCTATAAAGAACTTGAGAGTGACTCTTAGGTCCTCAGCCCCTAGAACTTCTAGATGTATCAACCCAGAACTCACTTAGCAACTAGGTGGCAATTGAACTAGTTCTAGAGAACAGAGCAGCTGGGTAAGAAAATGGACAGCTGAAAATATAAAAGACAAAGGCAGTGAGAAATGAAAACTTCATTACTGAAAACCTTCAGAAGAATCACCAAGAATTAAGAATAGACAGTTTGGGGGCTGTAGAGATGACTCAGCAGTTAAAAGCCTTGGTTCGTTTTCCAGAAAACTGGGGTTCAATTCACAGCATCAAAATGATGTCTTTCTTACAATGGTTTATAACTTTAGTTTCAGGAGATCTGATGTCCTTTTCTGGCCTACATGGGAACTACACACATGTAGTACACAGACATGCATGAAGTATGCAGATATGAAATAAAAATTAATTTATTTTACAAAATGGAGCAGAAGGTTCTGGTACCCAAGTCATGGTGCTATAACACTAGCTTCTGGGTGATGAACCACCAGAATTCAAATACCAGAGCAATTGACAAATGAATGGAGGTAGGCTGGGGTGAAGTGAGGAGGCAGGAGGAGGGTTAGGAGGGAGAATTGTGGTTGGAATATAAAATGAAATTTCAAAAATAAATATATTTTAAAAAACCAAATGCTTAGAACTTTTGTTCTTCTTGGGAGGATTTTGGAGTTTAAAACTATGTGATGCTTTGAATAAAAATGATACAGTTAGGCTCCTGTATTTTGATTGCTTGGTTCCTAGTTGGTAGAGCTGTTTGGAAATGATTAGAAAGAGCTATTGTGGGGGAAGTTTTGAGATTTCAAAAACACTTATGCTATTCCCCTCCCTTCCTCCAACTTGCAGGTCAAGATGTGATCTCTCAGCTGTTCCTTCCCCCAAATTAAATGCTTCCTTTTATGAGTTGACTTGCTCACTTGCTCATGTTTATTACACCAATGGAAAAATAACTAAGACAGAAATTGATAACAAGAAATGGGTGGTTGCTGTCACAGGCCTGACAAGGTTGTTTTGTTTGTTTGTTTGTTTTGTTTTTTCAGGAATGTGGACGACTGGGACTTTGTTCAAGGAAAATGGTTGAACACGGATCTTGGAAGACAGTAGTGATGATATGAGCTGTGGAACCAAACTCAAGAGGTTTCAGAGAACAAAATTAGCAACTGGGCTAGAGACCATTCTTGTGATATTTCGACAAAGAATGTGGTTACTTTCTACCCTTGTCCTAAGAATCTATCTTTGGCTAAACTGAAAGGTACTTGTTAGGAATATTCCTTAAGATGTGCCCCTCCACCGATGCAAATAATTCCAATCAGACCAAATTAAACCAAATCAATGCCCATGTTTACTAAATGTAGCGCTCCCAGGTGGCCAGGAAAGCATGGTGGGGGAAGAGGGGGGGCAGGCAAACTCCAAAGACCACATGCTCCTCTTTTGGGCCGCTGCCTAAATAGCCTGTGAGAATGGCTCTGACCCTCACTAGGGAGGGGTCAGTGCTTGGCAGGCCTCCCAGAGGTGGAGTCCAGACCAAGGCAACTCCCAGGGGGAGGGGGCTTGAAATGGAGCTTCCTGTTCCATTTCTGCTCCATCGGCACTCTAAGGATGAATGACAGGGGCTGGGGTGATGCTTTCAATCAATCATCTCAGACTCCTTGGATATAGGGGTGTTAGAGGGCTGGGGTCTCACTTCCAATCAAACAGTACTGGATTAATTTCTTTGGTGGAGAAGATTTCAAGGCAGCCTACTATTGACTCTGTCACGTGGTTTTTAGTAATCATTATTGTGCAGGTCTCTAATAAAAAAGAACAAGCAGAACAAAGAGAAATCAAAAATTGAAGCAAAAAAGAGTAGCAGGGAGTTTATGTTGGAGTCAAAGTTTCTGCTAAAGAAGATCTGAAAAGGAATAAATAAAGAAGTGACCTCAAGATAAGACTCTGCCCAGATAAACCCAAAATTTCCAAAAAGAAAGGTCCAGGAAATTTCTGTTCCTAAAAAATAAAAACAAAGAAAAGCTTATGCAAATGTGATTCAGGGAGGGGACAGGCTTCACACCAAGCAGTCAGTCAGCCCTAGCTGTGTTAAACATATGGTTCTGGCTGTAGCATTATGAAGAATAATGGAGTAGAGATTGTGGTATCTCCCACCATGGCTAAGGAGAGCTGCTAAGGCAGGCAGTATGTGGCAGAGCAGTCCCTACATGAAGGCCCTGAGAGGGCAAGAAGCCCTGAGAAACCATTTTGTAAAACTGTAAAAGTGAAGCCTGGATTGTATTGGAGACTCCTATGGTGTTGGAAATACCAGAGTCAAGAGACATCTGCCAAGGAGAGCAGCATGCAGGAGAAAGAACCAGCCTGAGAGATATATATGTTGAAGGTAGCAAAGGAGGAAGGGAAGCCCTCTAAAATCAGATGCAGAGCTACAGAATATGGAATTTTCCTTGCTTGTTTTCAATTTTGCTTTGGTCTGGTCTTTTCTCATTATGCTCCCATTCCTTCTCTTTGAAATGGTAATATATATTCTTTGCCATTGAATATCTAAACATGTAATTAGCTTTTTTATTTACAGGGTCTTACAATTGAAGAGATTGCCTTGAGTCTCAGAAGAGACTTTGGACTTTTAGTCATGCCTTGAAGTAAAGTGTCAGACTTTGGTGACTCCCCATGGGAAGCCTTACCCTTTCTGAGGAGTCAATGGTGGTGTGGGGGGAAGAATGGGGCAGGAGTAGGGGAGGGGGTGAGACTGGGGAGAGCTATGTAAAACAAGAAAAGATTGTATTAAAAATTTCTTAATGAAAAAAACTGTGTTGAGACTGTAAAAGACTATGGGGACTTTTGAAGGTGGACTAAATGCATTTGTGTTACGATATAAGCATGAGCCTATGGTAGGCAGGGAGTAAAATGTGGTGGTTTAAATGAGAATGGCCCCATAGGCTTGTATACTTGACTGCTTGGCCCCAGTTGGTAGAACTGTTTGTGAAGGATTAGAGAATGTGGCCTTGGAGGAGTTGTGTCACTGGTAGTGACACTGGTAGTTTGAGGCTCTGACATTTCAAAGACTCACATGGTTCCTTCTCTCTCTCTCTCTCTTTCTGTCTTCCTCCCCTTCTCTCTTTCATAACCTCCCCCAACTTAGGGTATTACTGCTGTGAAGAGACACCATGACCACAGCAACTCTTTTTTTTTCTTTGCTGTTTGGTCAATAAGTTTGTTATCTTTATGAAAACAACCTTCATTGAAAATTGCTTTAGGTCTCTGCAGCCCATTCCTTAGCTCTGAGGAAGCTTGCCTTCTTTTGAGCAACCCTTTCTTTTTTTCTGGGCAAGAAACAGCAACTCTTAATAAGGAAAACATCTAATTGGGACTTGCTTACAGTTTCAGAGGTTTTGTCCATTATGGTCGTGTTGGGAAACATGGTGATATGCAGGCAGACATGGTGCTGGAAAAGGAGGAGAGAGTCCTACACCCAGATTCACAGGCAGCAAGAAGAGAGAGAGAGAGAGAGAGAGAGAGAGAGAGAGAGAGAGAGAGAGA
>LOJH01036192.1:0-15575 GCA_001685095.1 Ellobius talpinus | reverse complement strand
TTTTTGGGATCCTAGTCTGTTTGGATGCACACCTTCCTAAGCCTGGATGGAGGGAGGAAAGTTTTGGACTTCCCACAGGGCAGGGTACCCTGCCCTCTCTTAGGACTGGTGGGGGAGTGGGAGAGCATGAGTGTGGGAGTGTGAGGGAAGAGGGAGGAGGGGAGAAAGTGGAAATTTTGATTCTTATTATTTATAAAGTAGTAATAATAAAAAATGTTATATAGTATAGTTACCAAGCATACCTAGATTACAGTAGCAAGTTAATATATTTTCCCTCCCGCCCCTTTACCCTCCCCTCCGGCTTCCTCTCAGCACACCTCCTGTCCACTCTTCCTAAACATAGACTTGCATATCTCAGAGAGTAACACTAGTCCTTATACAATGACAGAGAAGAGTGAATTTGGCTAGGCTGGTTTCCCATTGAGCATCAGGGATACATCTGCCTTTGCCTCTCCAGGGCTAGGATACCAAGTGCACAGCACCATACAAGGCTTGTTGATGTGGTATATAGTAATGGATCTTAGGTCTCAGTACTTGCAAGGTTAGCATTTCACTGGTTGAGCTATGTCCATAAATCCTGGTATTCTATAGAGTAGACAAAACAATTTTGAAAACGAACTAAGGTTAGGGTTTACACTTCATGATTTGAAAGCATATTACACACTCACAGTAATTAGAATAGTGTACAAACAGCACAAACATACACATAACCCAACTAGATAGTGTAGAAGTGCAGTAATCAAATATCATTGAGACATCTGTCCAGATCACTCAGTAAGGTAAGGACAGATGCTTTAACAAACAGTTTCAGAGAAATGTATATACAAAATGCAAACGAGTGAAATGGGATCCCTGCTTTACACCATGCAGAAAAAAGTGACTCAAAGTGGATTAACTACAATAAGTTGTAAGATCTAAAATGATAAGAAACCTAGAATAAAATGATAAGAGAAAACTGAAACATGTTGAGGTCAGTAGGTAACATAAGAAGGAAAGATAAGTGGAAAGTCAAACTTAAAAACTTTCATACATAAAATTATACAATTAAGAGAGCCTCAGCGGCAAGATGCAGAAAGACAGAAAACTTGCAAAGCACATAAATAAAGAACTAGTATTGAAATTATATAAAAAAACTCCCTCAACTTTACTACAACCACAAAATCAAGAATTCTATGATTAAAGGCAATGGGCTGAAGCAGCTATTTTTCCAGAGAGGGAAGAGAAATAACCATAAACATATGAAGAAATGTTCAACATTACTGATCAGAGAAATGAAAGTAAGCCACAATGATGTATCACCTGACATCTATGAGATGATTTGCAAAACAAATAAAAAAGTGTTGGTGAAGACATATCGGAACCCTGGTCAACTGCTATACAAAACAGCCTCCAGGATTCCCAAAGATTAAAAATGGAGTGACCCCGTGATCCAGAAATTTAGTACTGATCATATATCCAAATAAACTCTAGAGTGTCATAGAGATATTTCACACTCATGTTCTTGGAACTGTTGTTCATAATAACTGAAGGGTAGAAACCACCAACAGCTGGGTAGATGGATATAATGTGTTGCACAGTCAACAGATTCTTTACTTGTCTTTTAAATAATTTTGAAATATATTGGGAATAAAATTTCTTAATACATCCCCTCAATGAATGTTTAGTTACTTGTGAACACGCATTGGGAAATCAACTTCCAGAATACATTCATTCGTGATGTTTCATGTCTTAAGTATCCTTGAGAATGTCTTCAATTTCCTCTCTAATAAGTAAATGACTCTATTTTCTCAAATGAATCATGGAGTGAGTTTTATCTTTCCTAAACACACAGAAGAAGCTATTTATATTTCATGCTTTTGTCCAGTGCACTTTGGTACAGATAAGCATTAACATCTATCACCAGATAAAACAATAATTAACAAAAGCCAAAGTTCAAAATTAAACTTCTAACTGGAAGAAAAATAGTCTTAGTTAGCTATAGATGAACTGCTAAGAAAACATTAAAAGTTTAATTGAGATGAAGTTTTGTTTAGAGCAGGGAAACATAAACTTCACATCCTCTGTTTATCTTATGCTGGTATCACTTACTCGGTCCTTTCTATGTTCTTACTGTTTATCCTATCCTAACCATTTAAAAAGCATCTCTTATTTAACATTCACAACTATCCTTCATGGTTCTCTATCAATTTTACAGGACACATAAGTTTCTTGTCAGAGGTATAAACATGTCTGAGTAGTATACAGTGTGACTTCCTAAGAGTCATATTGTTCCTTTCCAGATGAAACATTGTCAGCTGATCCTTACAGGCAAACCACATGGAAAGTTAAACTTATACCTGAAGAAAAGTAAAAGTAGTAGTTTTTGTTTCTCTCCTTATTTAAGCAGCCCTAGTTTCTCCTGGTTTTTACTTCTGTCAATGTTGATATTGCCTTTAACCAAACAGGCACGTGGGAGATTTTCATTATTTAGTGACAGGAAATGAACATACCAAGAGCTCTGCCTTATAAGCAGAAATCCAAACATCAAAGCACAGACCAAGAGCAATGTGGCATGCTCTTATTTCTGTGTGGGAATGCTGCAAAGAGCGGGATGGGGTGGGGCTTCTCCAGGATATTAGAGGATGTGCTACTTCTTTCCTAGTATTTCCTGAATGCAAACTTGTTCAGAGAATAGGTGTTAGAATGTGAGAATGTTCTGTAAACCTCTGTGATTAGAAACAGATGACCTCATCAATGGCCTACAAGGTAGCCCGAGGCAGTGGTAGGACGGCAATCAATTCTGCCCTTCCATTGCCTGACATGTGACATTACAAACTGTTTGCCGAGGGTAGTCCTGTCTAGTGTGACTTCTCATATTCAGCATGTAGAGTTTGTGTAATGAACAATAAATGCCAAGATGTCTCTGCTTGCAATGGGCCTTCTACGTTTCTTCTCCATACTCCTATCCAATTGTGTGTATTTTGGAGAATGAACCAGGTTTACACACTTTCTCAGCACACACATATTGCAGTTGACAACATAAAAGAGAGCAGAAAAAGAGGGACAGGAAGAGCTAGAAACTCAGGAAACAACACTGGTTTTAGCGCTGGCCATAATTACAGTCTAATCAAACAAGGGTTCTGAGGTCTGCAGAACATTCTGGTTCTTGAAGCACCTCTTGCTTTCTAGGCTCTTGCTTGCAGTATATTGGCAGGAAGCCATTTTGAGAGGTTTCTATCTCAGTGTCTTTCTAGGTCTCAAAGTTCCCTGCATTTCCCTGTGTCTAGGAATTTCTCGTCAACTGGTAAAGCTCCTGTGCTGATTAGTGAGATTGCTGACCTAAGAACGTGTAAGGCATGAGATCAAAGATGTTGGTTGTCCCATACAGTAGAGACTTGGCTGTAGTCATCTCATTGGCAAACAGAAATGTAGCTGGAAACTGAAAGGATGGAACAAGACATTATAAGCAAATGAATCAAAACCAAGCAAGAATATCTATAATATTATTTGAGAAAGCAAATTTTATACTAAGGTTATTGAGAAATACAAAGTTACACACAGAGAACCCTCTGTCAAGAGAGTATAATAATTGTATACATTACAAATATTTGTTTTTATGATTTCATAGAACAAACATTGCCAGACATAAAGATTATGATGGGCTCTTATAATCAAATGTTGTAAAATTAAATCAATGATTTTACACATTTTTATAGGTATATAAGGACTAAAATAAAATAAATGTAAATACCAGCAACAGTAGACTCCTTTGTCTCTTGGGATTCGATTCAGAAATTCTATTTTCATGTCTATATGCCAAAACCCAACAAAATTTTCCCTTTTTGCTTGATTTAGCAAATTAGATCCACAGTAAGCCATGCTGTTGGCTCCACCTTTCTTTTCAGCTGTTGAGGAATTGCTAAAGATCCTAGGGTTGAGGTAAAAGGGACCTTGTTCCTCATGCCCAATGGCCCTTTCATCTGGATAATTTTTTTTAAATCCTAATATTAACGATGGGATTCTTCTGTCATTAGTCTGTTTTAATGTTAAATACTATTCTTTGTGTCTCTTAATATTGGGACTCTGAAATCTGCCTTTTAATGTGTTAAATAAATGCTTATTGTCACAGATGTTTGCATTTAAGACTGCTGGAGCATGGTGAGAAAATGCTGGGTTTTCTTCATGGCAAAGGGGTATACTTCCTCCTCTTCCAACATGAACTTTTTGACATAAGAATATGCTACTGAATTTAAGAGTTCTTTTATTTCTCCTGAAAAGTTATTAAAACATGATTCTATGCCTTACAAACTGGATAAATCTTGCATGAAATGAATTTTAACAGAGAACAGGAAGAGAGTGTGAGAATATTAAATGCTACTAAAGGTAAAAATTGGTAACAGTGTAGGAAAAGAGCAGAACATTAGATTGATGTCATAGTTTATAAGCAATGATATATTAAAAGCAATATACTCTTTTTGTTGAAGCATTATTCACATACTGGGTATCCACTTTGCAACCCGGAACTAATAGGATTCACATGGATAATAGTGTTTCTGGATTTAGTTTAATTATCAGTGCCCCATGATTCTTTAGTTACAAGTTTGCAGCACTTAACCTTGGACCTCTTTGATGTAATGGCCATGTTTTGAACCAGAATTCACTGTCTCTTACAAAGTGTTTACAAGTCTTGTAGATTGAAGATTAACACATACCAATGTTAATATTAAACAAAGAAGTCTGATCTCTGAAAGTCAAACAGGGTTCTGACATTCTGCTGAGACCACCACAAGGAAGGTCTGCAGCAAAGTCAAAATAAAGGCATAACTTGAACATAGTAGGGATGTGGTTACCAAACCACTACAAGAAAGCAGTTGCAGCAGCAAAGGCAATTACATGAATTCCACAGTGGTTTGGGGGGTGTCTTAGTGTATATATGCACTTGGATAAAAATACCTCACTGATTGTCATAGTTAGGGTTACTATTTTTATGATGAAACGCCAAGACGAAAAACAATTTGGGGAGGAGCAGGTTTATTTGGCTTATATATTCTAAACCATAGCCCATCAAGGGAAGGCAAAGCGGGAACTCAAACCAGGCCAGCACCTGGAAGCAGGAGCTAATGCTGAGGCCATTATGGTGAGCTGCTCACTGGCTTTTTAAGCTTGCTTTCTTATAGAACTCAGGACCATCAGCCCAGGGGTGTCCTTACCCACAGTGTGATGGGTCTTGTCCCATCAATAACTAATTAAGAAAATGTCCTACAAGTTTGCTGTATACACTCTGATCTTACGGAAGCATTTTTCTCAATTGAAGTTTCCTCCTCTCAGATGACTTTAGCTTGAATCAAGCTGAAATAAACTAGCCAGGACAATTGATAAAATGCTAATAAATTATCAAAGCCTTGAGAAAATCATAAGCTTTTACTTGCGAAGCACCATCTTGACTTAATGTTAATGGCTACTAATCAGTGGTGCTTGCTGAAGGTTGGGGTGTCTGTGGCAACAGTTTAAGATAAAAGAACAGTGAATATTGCTAAGTAGACTAATTCCCCTTTTCATGAAAGACTTTTCTTCTGTACACCATAGTGTTTGGTAATATTTTACTTTTTTCACAGTAGAATTTTCAAAATTGGAGCCAATGTCATCACACATTAATACAAGTTTGGTAACAAATGTTATAATATTATAAATCTATTGTAAGTATTTTTCTTGCATCAGTAACATTAACATCACCTTTACTGGTAATAGATTTTATCTAAAACCAACCAACCAAACAAATAAGCAGTATATTTCTCCACTAACAGAAAGCATCATGAGTTCAGTTCAGGTTTTACTATGCGATTTCAACAATTGAGTCATATCCCCTTACTTCATTTCTAACTATGGTTTTTATGCCATTTTTACCATAGTTGCAGTTAATTTATCCATTGAAATCTTGAATGGTCAAAATCATTTGGGATCAACTTTTTCTAAACTTTTGCTAATTTTCGTGTTTGACTTTGTCCCAATAATCATTAATATTCTTAGTAACATTTAGGAGAGTGAATTTTTCAAGTTTTCAATTTCTTTTGTCCACATCTGTCACTATGTGTGGAAGCTAGCCTTATCAAAAGTGTTTATTAAATAATACAACTTAAAAATTAAAATTATTTCTTGGCCCATGGGCTGAAGAAAGATGGTTATTATCAGCAAACATGAAAAAGCATTGAGCATATTTACCATTGTCAGCATCTTGGGTGGCCAGGTATATTGTGAATGTATAGTAATATTTACATATGGATCATTTGCTTATCAGTTGGTTTAATGTCAGTGAATCACGCTATAACATAGATGTGTAGCTATCAAAGTATTATTATTTCATTTAGGGCATGGGTATTCAGAATGGTAAATTAGCATTGATTTCCACTTAAAGACAGCTACACTAGCCCTTGACAAGAGACTTAGCCTTTTCTTTTGATGCCAAGCATCAGTCTTTATTCTCTGGCCATTAATGTTGTGGGTAATTTCTTAATGTAATAGTAAGTTACTCATCTGCCCTGAAAAATCTATTATCTAGTGGAGCCATCTTCCTCCATTAATTTGAATAGATCTTCTGAAGAATTTACTGCAACTTCTACATGACTAGTTGCTGGTGTAATCATGAGCTTTTATGTGTTGAAATGGTTTTCTTTCTTAAACTCTATAAAATAACCTTAGCTAGATTCGAATTTTCCTTCCATAGTTTCTGTACTACTTCCAGGCCTCATAGAAGTAAAAAGAACAGAATCTCTTCTAAATTAAGGTTAAGATTAAGGGAATGTTGTGGCTGGTTTGCCTATCCATACCCTACAGCTTTCTCTACCTGAGCATGAAGGTTGCTTTTATTCCTAATGTTCATGTTCATAGGAATTTTAATTTTAAAGAGTTTCTCCTTGCAGTAATAATTTAATGTGAAAGCTATGTGACTCTTTCTCTTAGTGGAACACTTGTGAGTCATTGTAACATATTGATAGAGAGAGGCTCAGCCCCAGCATGTACAATGACCATGTTCACTGTGCGTGACACAGAAGTAATTACAGCAATAATGTAAAGCTTCCTGATCACAGATCACCACAGTGGGTGTAATGATTAGAAAAGCTTCAAATAGTGAAGTAATTATTTTAAAATGTTTTATGGATAAAAACCAAATTCACAGTGTAAGAAAAAAAAGAGCAGGGCTGGAAGACTTACTTGAGACGGGATTTCCACAAACCTTCAGGTTGTAAATGTACAGTATCTGCAAAGCTGAATAAATTAAAGAAAATAATAAATTCCCGTAGTTCATGATAAATATAATTAAAAAGTGTAGATCAAGGTAAAGATAGTGAAGAGTCAGTGTTTCTAGGGGCAGGCACTGGTGATTGACAGGTTCCAGAGAGGAGGCAAGGAGTAGGTGAAGGAAGAAGAGATGGTGAGAATCTTGCAACCTGATTGACTGATAGTCACAATGCTTCTTTATTTATATAGAATTCAGTAAGCAGGGATAGATTCATGTTGTTGCCAAACACAGATCATATTATTTTTTTCTGGGTATGTGTTTAACTTTTGTTTTGAACATCTGGGAATATAAATTTAGTCATCATTGATGAATTGTGACAGAACAGTTATCTTATACAATCATTTCCCCTTAAGTTTAGTCAGCATTGATAAACAGCATTATATTTTATAATCATTTTAACTCACTAACCTCATAACCCAGTTTTTCAGAGTCTAGAGGTATATGATAGCTTGTGCTCAGGCTTGCAGTTCTTGTGGCTTAGACAGAAAGAAAATCTCCAAGTCAGCCAGGACAGATTGCTGTGCCCCAAGCAGTGTATTATTAACTTTTAATGGTTAGAGTGCCCAAGTAGCGTCCTCAGGCCAATTGCTGCAGTAGTTATGTAGCTTCAGGTATAATATAATGTTTTACATTGTATATCTTTCTATAATTTGTTTAAATGTGTAATCCTGGCACTCTTTTGCTTCTTGGTCATATTACAGCACAGTGGCTATCTATGAGCTAAATTTCTGAAGAAAGGGAGGACCTGACACCTCACTCTTCATTTTTTTTGGTATTTCTATACTGTTCTTTGCCCAACAATATAAATCTCTATGTAGGGCAGAGGTAATTTCAGCTAATCTAACTTTGTTGCTGTATATACCATGTAATTGCCTTAGTACATAGTGGGAAAAGGTTTGCAAACTGATCTGTGACCAGCTTCTCCAGACCATCGAACAGTGCTGACCTTTTTAAGTTTACTTTGTATTGATTATCTTGTTCCTGAGAAAGTGTAGGGGAAGATTCTTTTAAGAATATCTCAGAGCCTCATAAAGAGGTCTCTGGTTTCTTTGTGTATGTCACAACTTCCAAGGCATAAGACTTCCAAGTAGATAAAGATATCTCCCTAAAAGCAGGAGGAGTATGCTCAGGTTTTTCCCAGGGAAGCTTAGAAGCAGTTCTTCCAGGAGAAGGCATCCATGATCCTTAATTTTCTATCAGTCCAATATACCCAAGTTGTATAAATATTAAAAGCCCTCCAACCATGCATCACATGGAGATCAAAACCAAAAGTTGCAAGACGGCCATCATGTGACTCAGCTTTGCGGGATCTTTGCCAAGCAGCTGTGCTGGCTTCAGGACTTTTGCTGTTCCCATCAGATATGGCTGTGCCACTGTGTCCTGTTTATAACAATCCCATCTAACGTACAAATAGAGGGGAAAGATTAAATAGCTGAACCCAAAGAGGCTAATGTGGGTTAGGATGTCTTCATATTTCTTGTAACTGCTGTCAGAATATTCTTATATCTAACAGAGGTTCCAAAAGAGAATTAGGAAATGAGAACACCATATACCTGGAACTAATAATCATAATCAATAATAAAGGCTTTCTCGGTCATCCAAAAGCAAATTTGAGAGTTTCTTCTGGCCCAATGGTAGTGGTACATGCTTTTAATCCCACATCTTGAGAGGAAGAGGCAGGCGGATGTCTAAGTTCGAGTCCAATCTGGTCAACAAAGTGAGTTCCAGGACAGTTGGGGCTACTCAGAGAAACTCTGTCTCTAAAAACCAGCTAACAAACCAAGCAACCAACCAAGCAAAAAGAGTTTCTTCTGTTTGATAGAAAGTGTCTTTGAACATCATATAATTTAAAATTTCTCCTTTTGGTCTTTGACTACTTTCTATAATGTCTTGTAGTTAAAGGAGTCAATCTCCAGGAAGACAGTCATTTGTAGCATCAAACGTCTCGGCACACACAATCAGGCTGGGGTGAGCAGAAATGGCTGAAAATAGATTCGAAAATACCAGCATATGAAGGAAGAACTAAGGAAGTTCCACAGAATTGAACCAGAGGGGTCTGTGAGGCTACAAACCTGAGGAGACAGAATTAGATCTTGTGTATCAGAGAGGCTTTGTAGGGATGGGTACAGATAATATGTGTGAACAAACAGAGAATCTCTCACAAACGTCCTACTAGAGATGCTTCCAGTTGCTCGTGAGTCTATACAGAGTAAAAGCAGGAAAATCCTAATCCATCTTTCTTATGCTCTCTTGGTCCTAACTCTAATTTAGCTTTTGGATACAAGAATAATAAACAAGTGAAAATGAAGGAGCGACAGAGAAACTTAAGTGCTAGCAACTTATCAGTTACTGGTAAATTCACTGTTTTTCACTCTGAGAATCAAGTGAGAATTTTTTTTATCTAATTTATCTAAATAAAATTAAGGGATTATATTTAGAAGTTTTCCATTGTAAGTGCCAAGATCAGGAAATTTGAGATTCAAGGTCTCAGGTTGTCTTATCCCAGTCTTCCAGGGAAAGTTCAGGGAAATGAAATGCTTTGTTAACAGTAACTCAGTTGTGACTGAGCCACGACATGAGCAAAGGTCTCTGGATTGCTAGTTTTTGCTCTTTACCCTCCACCGCACTGCACAGGCAGTTATAGGTATGAACACTCCACACTCCCTTAGTCAGGAGCGATGCCGCGGGCAGGACAGTCGCGCTTGCATTTTCAGATTCCACTTCAGGAAGGAGAAATGCTGAAGTAGTCACATTTTATCACTTCCCTGTTCCCTAATAATATTTAACTTTTATTTGAAAATATCTAGGAGATAAAAAAGCATGCTAGCTGGCAACCAACTCCCTCTACCCCCAGCCGTTAACTTCAGAATACATCTGAAGTCCTTCTCCGGCATATGTTGCAGGAATGTAGCAGCAGCCAGCTTGTGATCAGTCACATTTGTCGTTCTCATTTTCCCCCTGGCGGTACCAGTGACGCCACCAATTATTTTTTTACAGGCAACTTTTGAGAACTTTGAGGATAATTTGGTATCTGAAAATTTACAGTATCAATGAGCCTTAAACCCTTCAGAGAATCACATTCTTCCCTCTCAAAAGAGCATCTGCTGTTGGAAACATCTCCCTGAGACCTGCTTGCAAGAGACTATCATCTTCTGCTTCCAAGCATGGAGGTGAAGAACTTTGAAGCTTGGGATTATGTTGTGTTTGCAGGCCTCTTTGTCATTTCCTCTGGAATTGGTGTGTTTTTTGCCATAAAGGAGAGAAAAAAAGCAACATCTCGGGAATTCTTGGTAGGAGGGAGGCAAATGAGCTTTGGCCCAGTAGCTTTGTCTCTGACAGCCAGCTTCATGTCAGCTGTCACTGTCCTGGGGACTCCTGCTGAAGTCTACCGCTTTGGTGCATCCTTCCTCCTTTTCATCATTTCATACGCATTTGTGGTCCTCTTCACATCTGAACTCTTTCTTCCCGTGTTCTACAGATCTGGCATCACAAGCACCTATGAGGTAAGAGACCATTTCGTCCCCCTCTCGTGCCTTCGGAGATGCCACTTCCACTTGAAAAGTTTTCCTTTTCCTTAGTTTTTTGTTGTTTAATTAATGCATATCATCCTGATATCAATAATGAGATACTTTCAAGGCAACTCCCCATTGCTAAAAAAGTAATATGTACTATGTGTGTGGGGTACTGATTTTTGTTACTCTGTAGAAGGAAGTTAATAAATCTAATAATGTTACTACCTCTGGCTATTTCCATGATTTAATGAGGACAAATATATAAAATATGTTCTGGAAAAGTGAGAAATATTTATATTTATAATACTTATATTTAGTTAGTGAGAGATAATGAAGGGGCATTATCTTTATTATCATTAGCTTGATTGTTTCTGAATTTCATTGTCAATGAAAACTCTGAAAGTTACAACAGAAGACTTCTAAAAAACTTGTTTAAAGAAAATCAGTGAGATAAATTATTGTATAGAGTTTCTTTAGGCTTCCAAAGCCATTTAGGCAAATGAATACCTTAAAAAGGTCTTAAGACATACAGAGAGCCCATCATATCCCAAATGTTCAACATTAATTATCCTGATGCTGAGAAATTAATCATAGTTGGACAATTCAACAGGCACAGTATAAGACACAAATTCAAAAGATAATAGCTAAATTTATGATTAGCTCTAAAACTGTGCACATATGCCGTTAAATACTAATATAAATTTGAAAATGCATTTTCCCATCCATATGTGAACATTTGACTAAAGAAGATGTAGCTATGATTTTCTAGTTTTGTTCTAGAATTATTTTTGACATTCTCAACTCATGTCCTTGTTTCTTCTTGGAATAAGTGTCATGATCAGTCATTCTTTCCAGAAATACTCAAGGTATTTACTCATCTTGTGTACATCTACAGGCTTTGAGGACATGTGTTAATCAAATTGCCTGCCCCCATGGGGCCAACTTCATGCAAATGAGACAAACAATAAATACATAAAAAATTATAACACAGGATTGTATGTAGAGTATTTAGTGTGAGTTAAGTACTATTGGAAGTATTTTACTTGTATTAACACATTTAGTCTTTGTTGGCCCAAAAACCTCAGGGAATAAGAGATAACTTGTTTTGGAGCCAAATTTGAGTATATGCGGCCATGGAAACACAGAGTTGTATTACCAAAGGTTTTGTGTTTACTTTAAAATGATTAAACAATGTACTCACATGGAGCAACCTGTCTTCTCTAATCCTTGTAACTTGTAACTTATTTTGGTAAAGTGATGAGATGAGATATTGCAAAGGCAATTAAACAAACTGCAAACACATAACTTAAGAAATTTCAGACTCCTTTCAAATTTCCATGTGAAATTTAGATACAAACCTGTTTTAAAAGTACTACTGTTAGTCTAAGATGCTTTAAAACCCTTGTACAGGAGAACATGAAGATTATTTTAATACCCGTGAGGTTATTTTGGGATTGGTCCGTGCTTCACAAGAATTGGCTGTATGGCCTAGAGGTAATACCGCGAACTCTAATATAAGCCTACTTGGCTTTGAATACTAGTTCTGCCACAAACTAGCTGTGTGACAGGAAAATTTCTTAAGTACTTCGTATTGTATTGTAATAACTTCTGTCTTGAAGGATTTCTACAGTAACTGAGATGGTTGAGATTTTATGTGGATTTTTTTTATAGATCTGGACTAGAATGCTATATTAACATTCTTAATTTTTTCATTGTTCCCTACTTTTAACACTGTGGTATTTGGGATGTCTTTGTTTATATCCCATTATAGAGTAAAATATATTACTTTAAGGATTTTTTTCAGGTATGAAAGACTAAAACAAGTGGACAATACATTCCACTCCTTGAACATCAGTTTGCTTTGTCATTTGCTTTAACTGAAAGGAAAAGTGTTGGCTCAGGACAACCAGGACCAAGTTCTCAGCACAAAGGAGATTTATTTGCCTTAGAGGAATGTAGGGCAGGGAATAAGAGACAAACACAGGATATAAATGAAGATGGAGAAGGAAAAGGGAGCCAGGGAAAGGGCAGAGGGGTATTTGTCCCGGGGGGCAAAGGACTGCCTCTGGAAAGACAGAGATGACACATAGGAAAATGGTAGTTTATAAAGGTACAAGGGGAAACCCCATGTTGGGATGAGCTATTTAATTTTAATTGGGCATGTTAATTAGGTGAGCCAAAGGGAGCCTACAGCCAGTAGTTACCCACTGCAGGATTTGGTTTCTGATCTCGGTTCCAATACAGGATTCTGATTTGTGAGTCTACCCCTCAATAAATAACCATCTATTTCTCAGTTCTGAGCTAGTGTGGGATTTCTTTTAAGCGTCCTTCTTCAGAGCCTTTCATTGGTGAACTTTAGCACTTTGCTAGCTGGACCTCGGTAGTCAGACTCAGAAGGAGGAAGTGGCTAAATAAGGGAATGGACCTTGGGGACTAGCTTAAGAAATGCAATCTAAAAGTTTTTATCAAGACAAAGGGAATTAGGGAGAAGAAGAAGGCCTGCCAGGGTCATGCCTACCACTCTCAAACTGGCCATAGTCCTTCAGTGATGCTTAAAAATTTCGAACAATTAGTGGGTTTGAATTATAGATCTCATGAAATTTACATCTGTGTTTTGCCCCTGGGAAAACTGCCATGATATTGCTGTGCAAGCAAGCAAGCTGGAATGCTGGTCTAGCTCTGTAACATGAGTGAACTCAAAAAGAACAGGGGTAAGCTAACTGACTGCCCACCTCCAGATATGTATGTAGTCTAGGCCATCCAATACCTCAAGCCACTGATGTTGCACTTGACTAGAGCTACATGGGAACCTGAAGAAAGAATGGAGGAATAGCCATTATCCTCAGCGTGATGAAGGATAGTTATTCTTGAGATTTGAACCCATCAGTTTTGGTATGGGTATTCTAGTTTGCTTTCAGTTGCTGTGATAAAACACTGTCCAAAAGCAACTTGGGAAAGAAAGTGTTCATTTCATCTTGTGTCACAATTCATCATAGAAAGAAGCTCAAACAGAAACTCCAGGCAGGAACTTGAGGTAGGAACTGAAGCAGAGACCATGAAGACATTCTAGCTACAAGACTTTCAAAGCCTGCTTTCTAGGGATATAGAAATAGAACTATATCTCTAGGGATATAGTTCCTCCTTCATCAATCATTAGTCAACAAAATGCCCCATAGACTGGATGGGGTCTATTTTTCAAAGTGGTACAATATAGCAATACATAGTATATTTTAATAGCCAATGAGTTGGATGCTTTGATACACAGTGGGATTTCAAGATGAAACTCTGCATCTGTGAACTTTATTACTATTTCATCCCATGTGAAAGCATAGAAGTTATTTTTGTCCATATGTTATAAATTAGAATTAGCTCAATTTTAATAGCATATATTTTCATTATCTCCAGTTTGAGGGTTTATAATTAGACTTTTCATGGTATCTTCACTTAGTTTAACTTTTTTCCTTTTTCTTTTTCTGTGCTAATAAGCCCAGCCTAGTATTTACTCCTAAATTTTTTTAAAGTACACTCCATATTCTATCATTATTCCCAGTTTCTTATATTGGATGACCCTTAAACTTCTTATTCCTAAGTTTTCATTAAAAAGTACATAGGTTATAATGTCTTGAACAGTGATCTCTGAACACTTACGGTAGGTTTTCCTGTGTATTAGTGTCTGTGGAATTATTTTGATAGTAGTATATTTAAATATTATGGAATGTTACTTTAGCAAAAGTAATATTATAAACTAATTACCTTAAAATGGATATTTAATATCTGATAAAATCTTATATTATGACGATTTTCATTCAATCTATGGAGGAATTAGCTTTTAAACTTTGTAGATGCTACTTGAATGAGGAATGACATGTTTTATGTGGTTTATGTTTTAGGGACATATTTTAGCTGAATGCCAAAAATGGTTTTGACTTCTGAAGCAATTGGGCTAACTAGGAGTCTATCAGCAAAATATAGAGGAAAGATATTTTTAAACCAGTATCAAAAGAGATCAAAAGAGATACAGTCGATGTCTGTATTTGAAAGTGTGTTATAGGTATCAGGTTCCTTTCATGAAGAGGAGGCAAGATTATATTGATATATCTCTTTCCTTGCTCAGTCTTGATGCAGGGAGTCAGTGGGGGGCTTGGTCCTTCCTCAACTGAATGTGTTAGGCATTTTTGACTCCCCATGGGAGGCCTTATCCTTTCTGAGTAGATGGGGGTGAGTTGGAGGGGGGGATGGGGAACAGTGGTTGGTACGTAAAATGAATTTAAAAAGCTTATATATCCAACAAAGACAACCAATAGTTGAATGAAAAATATGTTGAAAGGGAGAGAAAATATAATCAGCTGTAGAATTATATTGCGTCATGCATGAGAAAATAGTCTTAGGCCGTAGAAGGAGACACAAGACTCCAGGGTGATGGAGCGAGAAGCAAAGGACAGCCAACAGACAACAAGAGTTCAGAGGAGCTCAAAGTGGATTTATTGTTAGGCATCTCTGTGGGAATATGGCACTGAAACAATGATTGGTCCTGGGTTTTAAAAATGTTTAAAAAAAATCCCTGGCGGCTTGCGGCAGGCAGAAATGCCAGAGCACTGGCCCGGGCAGCCGTGATCCCGGGCCGGTTCGGCTCGCATCAGGGTGGCCCGGTGAGCAGGCAGCACAGTAAGTCCCTGGAAGGTGCAGAGTCCCAGTGGTGCCGGGCGGGCACGTGGGTGGGAGACACGTGGGCCGACACATTGTATGGAATAGAATTGGATATTTATTACTTAAAGAAGGGGGGAAAG
>LOJH01036191.1:0-15576 GCA_001685095.1 Ellobius talpinus | reverse complement strand
GCTTTGGAGCCTGTCCTGGAACTAGCTCTTGTAGACCAGGCTTGCCTCAAACTCGCAGAGATCCCACCTGCCTCTGCCTCCCAAGTGCTGGGATTATAGGCGTGTGCCACCATCGCCCGGCTCAAAATTTTTTTCTTAAATGAAAGGTAACTCCAAAAAAGGGGAGAATCACAGTAAAGTTTTCACCTGATATAGAACTATAGCCACTATTATCACAGTGCTCAGCACTCACGGTAGGGCTTCCAAACTCGTGCTATGTATGACTTACGGGTGTGGTACAATGTTGGGCATGTCCACCACTTGCTAGTCAACTATTTACTCTATGTTCCACACATCTATTATTTTAAGATATTGGATGGGAAAGATAAAGTGTGGAAAATGGCATTTGGCATTTACAAGTATGATTTCTTATTTCTTAGATTTCCAGGAATCTACAATTAGAATGTCAGGATAGAGGTTTGATTATGGTTTAACCATAAACCTGTTTTTCCCCTTAGCTTCTGCATTCCTATACATTTTCCTGTTAATTTATAAAGAGATCATCAGCTCAGAGTTGTAAGCACCAGTGCCTATAGCATACAAGGGATCTGTTGTGTCATTAGCGATGGGCATGTCCTCCCCAGTGCTGTGGCTGGGATCAGTATTAGCAGTGATGCTAGGCTAGTACACTCTGTGGTACTAGAAATCCAGGTGCATGGGATGTACCTGTGGCTCAGCTGGTAGAGCGCTTGCCTAGCATGCATACAGCCCTGGGCTCCACCTCCAATACTACACAAACAGGGCATGGTAGTGCATGCCTCGTGTCCTAGGTGGGAGATCACTAATTCAAAGTCAACCCTGGTTACACTGCGATTTTAAGGCCAGTCCAGGATATGTGAGTCTCTACCTTAAAATAACAACAAATCCAGGATGTGAGCGCTTAAGAATCAAATATATAATTTTTATATGTTGGTAGCAAATGGTTATCCTGTGTTTAACTGAAAAGACAAAGCTGACCAAGCCTGAACACAGTGACATTTCTGTAACTGTGATCTGCTTAGACTCCAGGTTATTGAACCTGCAGAGCTCAGTCTCGAGGTTTAGGCTGCCCACTCCACAGGGCTTTTATTTCTTGGGCTAGTGGTTAACTTGTGCTTCACATTTTATAGCAGCGATGAATTTTATTATATAAACACAACATTAAATCTATATACATGTTGACATATTTCTATCTAGATATGTGACTATACTTAGTGACTTCTCAAAAGAAAAAATTCAAAGAATTTACAAAACAATATAGTTATCTAACTTACAACCAAGATAACACTGGAACACAAAGATAAAAGTTGCTTTTACAGGATAAGACTACCTTAGGGGAGAAAAAGCAAATAATTAGTGAGCTGCAATAAAAATATTGCTTTTTGAACATTCTGAAATGCTTGAGGATTCAAAAAAATCACCAAGAGGGTATTTGGTTGCAGCAACAATGAGAATGCAATGTCTGACCTCAGAGTGGCAGAGTCAGTTCCAGTCTGAGTTCTGCATGTTCTCAGGGTGTTTTACCTCTTCAATCTCTAACTGCGGGCAAGAGTGAGGAGGCTCTTTCCTTATCTTGGTCCTAGAGGCCAGGCTAATGCAGTTGCCACAGGTCCTTTCTCCCTTCTGATTACAACGTCAAACCAACCTCAGGGCTACAGCTGCTGAGACCACCTGCCTTTGCTCAGGCTGTGAGCAGCAATGCCTAGCTGGAGATCACAAACGACGAAGTGCTGGACTTTTTTTGTTGTTTATAAATTCCTTTTTCAGTCTGGAGGTAGAACTCACATTTTTTGACTTGATAAATTATAAACTAATCTTGCGAGGAAACTTCTTGCACTGCGCTTTAAGTCTGAAAATCCGTTCCAAATGCCAAGAGCACCCACCATCTCTTCTGCTCTGACTTGCCCTTGAACCGAGAAAGGACACCTTGGAGAAAGAGAGAACAGCAGCGCTCCAGCATTTCTTCACTAAAACTTCCCACTTGGCAACTGTACTTTCAACACTATGGAAATGAACCTTCCAACATTTTCTAGTGATCTAATTTTAATTAAAAATGCTCTCTCCCAAGAGACTGATATCCGGTACAAAGGCAAAGTTGTGAGTGAAGTGGAAACCAAGGAGGACTTCTCCCAGGCCTTTTCAGGTGAGTTAAACAGTAATATTTTTACTATCAGCTATATTTGTAGGTAACTGACTGTTGGGAAGGCTAAAGAGTAACATATGAGACTAGAAGCTGTATGCCATTAACATTCTCGGGATAAATTCCAGATTGGGTTTTATCTAAATATGATTATTTTCATACTGCTTTATACAAACACAGATCTGTTATTGCTTAGAAGTGTCAGGTAAGATGAAAATCAGGACACATCCAAGTGTTCTGGGGAAACCAGAAAAGTACTTTGCTCAACTGGGATTATAGAAAAGATCTTGCGGTGAGGGAAGTGGCCTTCAGTGGAAGGCCCCTTCAGGTGCGGAATGGGGGACCTGAATGGGTATTTTCCTTTAGAGAATTCTCCCAGTAATTAACTCTAACAAAGTGTACAAAATACCCACTCCTCTTTTGGTTAAAAATATGACCCAGCTTCCCCCAGTACAGAGTAAGGTAAGGGCTGAGAAGTGAAAACCCACGAGACATTTTTTTTCTAATTAATGGGTATATACTTGAAGCTTACCAAGAAAAGCATACAAAGTAACATCACATCTGACAGATGAGATTTTCAGCACAAAGGCTAACCCTCAAGTTTACAATTGGTAACTCTTTTAAGTTACAGACCTTATCATCAGTTTTGGCCACTCTCCTACAACTGTCTAAGAATGAAACATGTATAGCTCCAGCCTTAATGAAGTAGCCTTACTTTATTAAGAATCTGTGTCTGTGTGTGTTGTGTGTGCATATGTGTGTTTGGAGGGGTGGGGGGAAGGAGGTCTTGATACACGGTCCTTCTGGCCTGATACTTGCTATGGAGTTCAGGCTGGCTTCAGCCTTGGCCAGTCCCGTCTCAGCCTCAGAATTCTGGGAATTACATGCATGAGCTGCCACTGCTGGCTTCACTAAGAATCATACCCCTTCTCAAGAAGATAGACAAGTCACTGAAAGCTCCAGATTATTTCAGTAAATTTTACTTAACAGTTCCCCAAGAAAACAGAGAGAACTTAAGAACCAACCAACCAAACAAACAAAGTCCTTTGAAAGTACATAAAAGTTTTGAAATTTATAAGGCACGGCACCTGGTCAGGTGCTAGGCAGATGACATATCTAATAAATATTACTGAATTGGCATTACCTGAGTTAAATAATCATCTTTATTTGTTAAAAACAAAGTAAAAAGCAGTTTGAGATAGTTTTTGTCAAAGGAAATCAATGCAAACAGTTTGCATAAAAGAAAATGACTGAGTGCCAGAAGTTTCTACAAAGCTCAAAGGTATCACAAACTCAGTATTCTCAGGCAATTAACTGGGTTATTACAATCTAGCTGTAAGAAAAAAAAAGGTTGCTTGGTTCTTTTTTGTTGCTGTTGCTGCTCAGAATGTAATCTTACAGTACATTTTTGGTGGTAGTCCATTACTAGGTAAACGTGCATCAGAAACTGATTCCGGGTTAAATCACTGTAACTCTAAGGTGTCCATAGAAACAGCTGTCAATGGACCCTGGGCACTGGGGAAAACATGACCTAGGAGAAAGAGTGAGGCATCTTGTGGAAGGGAAAGTGGATCATGAGGCATGGGTTCCCCAGCACAGAAGCACAGCCTACAGACAGGAGACTCTCCTGTGCTGTCAGAGCAGAAATGTATGGGACCCAGATCTGCCTCCTCAGAGTCTGCTCTGCACAGAGAGATATCCTAGTTGGTATCACTACCAAACACCACGCCTCTGGGAATGTCTTTACAAGTGATGGGGGAGATTTTTAAATTTTAGACCATTTGTTGTGCTGTTTGAGGCCATTTAGGGCCTGAGGACACTTCCGTTAAATGGGACACTTCCAGGAAATCCCCTCTCATCTAAGTTTTAAACTCAGGCAAAAAGTTCACTAGTTTCTAAACCTGCATGTTAAAAAGACACCTCTACATATATCTTTTTTTCTCCCCCGAGACAGTGTTTCTCTGTGTAGTCCTGGCTGGCCTCAGACTCACTGAGATCCGCTTGCCTCTGCCTCTGTCCCCCAAGTGCTGGGATTAAAGGCGTGCGCCACCACCGCTCGGCTTAGGTATATCTTCGCATGTCCACTGTACCTCTTCTGTTTCTATTGTTGATAGGTCAATCATACTTACAGATGAGGTTTTGTTTTGTGTGTTTACTCTTGCAATGCAGTTTCTGCCTTCTGCAATGAATTTCTACACTCACTTTTATTTTCCTTCATCTTTATCCAGATTTCTCTTCTTCTTTCCTAACCCCTTGTCCTGGATAGCCTAACTATACTATTGCATAACCTTACTTTGCAATTATGGGTTTTTAACATTCCATTTATAACTTTCATATATATTTGGTACAAACTAGTTCAAAATTGTTCGCATTTGTATCCCTATTAATATTTATCAGTATTTATCAGTTATGTATTCTTAACAGTTACTTCAACCTTCCTTGGTTAAAATTTGCCTGATATAGCTCATTCTACCCACCATTTTCAACAACACATGACAATTCCATATTCATCTATTCTGATTAAATTATTGATCTAGTTATTCTGCCATTTTTGCTTGGAGTCTCTATTTACTTTCTCCTTTCCTAGACTGACAGGGTAACTGCAGTAGCTATCCTGGATCTTTAATTTTTGTGGGGCTGAGAATCAAACCAAGGGCTTTGTGCACGTTAGGTAACTGATTTACCATTGGGCTATTCCCCTAGCCCCCAAAATGGAACATTCGTAATCTCATTTAAAAATTCTCAGCTAATCAATTCAGTTACCCTCATTTCCTTTTTTTACTCCTTTCTTCCCTCCCTCTCTGTCTCTCCTCTCTCATTCTTCCCTCTATTTTTATTTTACTTTATTTACTTTTGTGGTTCTTTGAGACAGGATTCCTCTTTTGTAGCCCTGGCTGTCTGGAACTTACTCTGTAGACCAGGCTGGCCTCGAACTCAATGGAGACCCACCTGCCTCTGCCTCCTGAGTGCTGGGATTATAGGTGTGAGCCACAATGCCTACTTGTAACTATTCTCGTCTCAATCTTGGAGTGTTTTTAGTGCGAAAAACTCTTGTCTATGTTCCTGCTCTCTAAAACCTTGCTTCGACCTTTCCATATGTGTTGCAGACCTTGAGTACACTAGGCAATTAAGCAGCTAGCTGCTCCACCCCTAGGCTCCTCTCTGAAGCTCAGTTTTGCTTTGCATATCAGAACTAGACATTTCATTGCTCTGCACAGCGTTGTCTACCTTGATTTGACTTTTTCTTTCCACATCCTTCTTTTTTAAAGAAAGATTTTAATTTTTTTTATTTTATCTCATGTTTTTTTAAAAATTGTTTTTATTGAGCTATATATTTTTCTCTCCTCCTACTCTCTTCCATGGTCCCCATGCTCCCAATTTACTCAGGAGATCTTGTCTTTTTCTACTTCTCATGTAGATTAGATCCATGCATGTCTCTCTTAGGGTCCTCATTGTTGTCTAAGTTCTCTGGGATTGTGAACTGTAGGCTGGTTTTTCTTTATGTCTAAAAGTCACTTATGAGTGAGGATTTTTATTATTTTTAATTATATGTGTGTTGAATTATATGTGTGTTGTGTGTCTATGAGTGGGAATGCAGGGGTGGCCTTGGAAGCCAGAGTATGGGATCCTTTTGGTGGGTGCTGAGGCTGAACTCCAGCCCTCTGCAGAGCAGCAAGCTCTCTTACTGCTGGGCCATCTCTCCAGTCCCCACCATTAGTTCTTATCTCATTTCTTTTGTGTTCAATTTTTTTTCTAAACTGTACTTTTGGAACTATGCTACTGTTTATATTAACTGAAATTAAGGATTAGGAATTAAAATGAAATTCAATTAAAAACTCAGCAGCACTAGCACCATCTCAGAGCCTGACAGTCACACACAGTTGGTGGCTGTGCATTGCACAGGCTGCTTCAGAAGTCCCTCCAGCCAGGGTCTCCAGAGACAAATGCTCTGTTGCTGTTGGAATGCCTATGCTCTCTTGAATTACTCACTGGTTAGTTGTCTGTCCCAGCCCTGGAGCCTTAATTGTTCAGTCTGAAGGGTGTTCCTTTGAGTTGGGTTGCTCAAGCAACCTTTGGTTCCTTCTGCCTCTGCCATAATGCAGCAGGCCTAGTATGCATGGGCCTCTTTCAATGCCTAGATGGAAGACTTACATCTTCTATAGAATCTGGAAAGTCTTCCATTATAATTTCTTCGAATAGTGCCACTTTTAAATCAGTTTTAACATCCTGTCAATCTTGTCCATCACATTAAACTTTATAACTGTCCTACTTTCAGTACTTTTCCCCTTTTAAGGATTCATTCTCAATTTCCCCAGATAATCCTTCTAGTTTACCAATGTGTGTGTATTTAAAGCTGTTTCTAAATTCAGGCAGTACGCAGTCTTTAATCCCAGCACTCGGGAGGCAGGGGCAGGCAGATCTCTGCGAGTTCAAGGCCAGCCTGGTTTATAAGAGCTAGTTCCAGGACAGGCTCCAAAGATACAGAGAAATCCTGTCTCGAAAAACCAAAACCCAAACAAACCAAAACAAAAAGCTGTTGCTAATTGTTGCATCCAGGTAGAGAGTTTATCTTAGTAACTAAAATCTTAATTTCTGTAAGTTCTACTTGGTTACTTCTCAAGTCTACTTGTTGTTTTTAATAGCATTTGATTCTGTAGTTATTTCTTCTTTTTAACTTGTAATCCCCATTTGATGGGTATACCCACTAGGTTCTCCACATGGTTACTCCATCCACTGAGGTTCTGGGGAAGGGCTGTCCAATGCTCTTCTTTGTTGTACAGTGCCCTCGTTACTCACGTGAATTACCTCCTGGCATATCAGTAACTTTGTACCACAATGCTTATGTGACATCTAAGGGCTACCTGGGTTACAGGCATATCAAAGAGTCTTGCAATTGTTTCTGCCCAGTATTTCTGAATACTTATTGGACGGTGATTAATTTTATGTTAATTTTTGCCTCAGTTTAACTTAAACCCAGAATTTATGATGAAAAACATATTCACAGCATACAGGGGAAATCGCACACCAGAAAGGCCTATGGTTACAACTCTTGGGAAGACATTTTCTATTGAACCTATAACTCAGACTTCAATACACTTAGTTGTCAACTCACTAGACTGACAAACGTATCTTCTCAATTGACTGATATGCAAAGAGCATTAGATCTGGCTAGATACTGGTTTCTGTATCTCAGCCCTAACTTTCCACACTTGTGAAATCTTAACTCCTCATCATATCACACAAAATAATAGCATCCTTAATTTAGGAGACTTCCCATCCCCAAGGGTCCCAAAACAGTTGGCAGCAAGTGTGAAGCTCACAGGCCTCTCATTTAAGTCTTCTGTTTTCACTTTGGTATTGGTTCATGGAAAGCTACTCCTTCTTTGGTTCTGCGATGTATTTAATGTTTCGTATAGCAAAAGAACTCTGCAACACCATGGCCTACTTGACAGAAGTGTTTCTATTGAGTATTTAAAAAAAAGATTTGGAAATCTGGGCATACCTGTAATTTCAGTATAAAATCAAGAGTTTAAGGCCATACAGTGAGTTGGAGTCACTCTGGGCTACGAAAGGCACTGCTTCAAACAACAGTAACAACCAATCAAAAGGTGGGGGTGGGGAGAGCAAGGGATGCGGCTCTGTGGTACCCACTACCCTAGAATGTTCAAAGCCCTGGAGTCAATTTTCAGCCAACACCTGACTACTTGAATAAAAAGTAGCCTTAAAGACTTAATTTTAGCATATGTATCTTTTTTCAATAGATATCTCAAGTTATCTGTATCTAAAATATTTGAAATAGAATTGTGGGTGTAGCTTAGGGGAAGAATACTTGCCTAGCATGTCTAAGGCATTGGGTTTGAGTACCAGTGCAGCAAAAACTAGGGGTAAGAGGAGTGGAGAGAACTTCTTGAAAAGCAGCTTGTTTGTGGTTCCTGTGAGAAGTGATAAAGGAAACACTACAGGCCCAGGTTATAAGGGAATCTTGGTTATAGTTAAGTATTTACAGTTGTTTCAATAATAAGACCACCTGGTTTGAGTCTAAGACGGGGATACAATCTAATACTTAACAACAGGTTTAAGGAATTCATACAAAATCATAGTCAGTAAGATGGCAAAGCTTAGAACTGTTAGCAAAACAAACTCCACTCTAAGAAAGTACTACCATGGTAAAGTCTTTCTTAGAGATTTATTCTGCAGCTTTTGGATGCAGAAATCATTTATAAATTTAAAAATGGAATGCTAAATAGGAGGCATATTTAAATAGGACACAATAAATGGTATACTGGACTACAGGTTCATGCTTTAGACCTCACTGTTCAACACCACAAATTCAAATATGTTAAGCAAATTAAAAACATCATTCCTGGCCCTCAGCAGTCAGTCCCTTA
Organism: Ellobius talpinus; assembly: GCA_001685095.1. Lineage (NCBI taxonomy): Eukaryota > Metazoa > Chordata > Mammalia > Rodentia > Cricetidae > Ellobius > Ellobius talpinus. The sequence goes on along the minus strand of LOJH01036191.1, from coordinate 7,029 downwards.
TGGCAGGCAATCAGTGCTAGATAGTGCTAGCACAGCCTTCCATCACTGCAGAGAAGCAGACAGTACTGCTCTCCGCTGAACTGTGTCATTTTACTGGAGCAGTGGTGATGGACACTGGCTCCAAGGGCGGCAGGGTTAGACTCTACACCTCTTCTTAGCTTTCTAACTACTGAGCAGGTTTCTGAACACCCGAGGATCTTGTCTGCTCATCTGTGAAGATGGGGGCCAGAGAGAGGAGACAGGAGCATGACTACTGTTCAATAACTGCAGAATATGCAGCTCCTTAATTCCTCCCTCCAGTCCAATTAAAGCCTTGTGTAGCTACTGAAAGGCTCTTAGAATGAAGATACAGTACTTCTCAAAGATTCAGGAGAATCACTGAATCCAATGAAAGTACTTTCTCTAAGATTTTACCTTTTTCGTGGGAGGGTTGAGTACTTTGTATAAAGAAAAGCTAAAAAATAAACTAAATAGAACAATTTAGAACTGGAAAAAGTTACAGTTCAATGTTTGCTCCCCACTCTCATTTACTCTAAAACTGAACCTGAGAGAGAAAAAGTTGGATATAAAAGTATAATTTGAGCTAAATGGGCCAGGTATCTTGGTGCCATCTCCCACGGGAGAATGATGAAAGAGCAGCTACAGGATCAGTATAATTACCCATATGCGGAATCGGATCCTAGCGCTTATTTAATGGATAAATCCCCAAACAACTCAACAGTTTCCTGACCTGACATAGTTATGTTCTATGTTTACTACTCATTAGACAATCGTACACAGTCCTAATACCCCACATTACTTTATGCCAGGAATTCTCAACCTATGGATTACAACCCCTTTGGGGGTCGAATGACCCTTCACAGGGGTTGCCTAATATCACTGGAAATATCAGATACTTACATTATGACTCATAACAGTACAAAAATTATAGTTATGAAGTAGCAATAAAAATAATTCTATGGTTGGGGTCACCACCACATGTGGAACTGTATCAAAGGCATTAGGAAGGTTGAGAATCACTGCCCTATGCTGCCCTGCCACCTCTAATACAACTCCTTCTTTAAATGTCGCCCCCAATGGGATGACCTGGGTAAGTGAGCTGTTTCTGTACTTTTTAAATGCTTTCTAAAAAACTCTATAAACCAAAGACAAACAAAATCACAAACCAAGCACATTATACACTTTTCTCCATAAGAATATTTCAATTAATGTTATGAATACTGCTGATGGTTAAAGTCTATGATAGTGTAATGGGTTAAACTTACAGAACACTGACTATTTTGTGTCGATCCCAGTTACAGTCTACAGATGCTAGGTTTTCACATGATGAAACCAGACGATAGTCTGTTTGCTTGTAAGTCTGCCTTTATTTGTTCTGCATAAGCACAAGAGAATCACTTCCAAATAACCAAACTCTGGTAGGTTAGGTTCCATTTACTTGTTTGTTTGGTTTTAAAGATAGGGTTTCACTGTGTAGCCTTGGGTGGCCTGTGTGGACCAGGTTGGCCTTCAACACACAGAGATCCATCTGCTCTGCCTCCTGAGTTCTAGGAATAAGGGTGTGCTTCATCTCCACCATGCCCAATATAAGACAATTTCACAGGACTCTAAATGTGAAGGACTTGGGCATAGGCTACAGATAATCAAGTCTCTTGAGGATTTTCCTCAGTGACTAGGAGGAGTAATACAGAATTGTCAAAACAGTAAAAAAAGCAGAACTTATCCAATTTTATTCTAAAAATTTAGTTAAGTGTTCTTTTGAAGAATTTTCCCACAATGAAAATTTAACATAAAACGGCCATTTGTAACATTCTACTTTCTACTAGTTCATATAAATCCTGAATTTACAGGTATTAAATAATATGTCTTTGTTTGACTCTTTGAGATATGAATTTAGATCACAGGCTGCCCAGCCTCCAAAGGGCTGGGATTACGAGTGTACACTAACTACCACTTCTGGCTCAAGAAGTGTCTAAATATGTCTGTAGGACTTAAAATCTGAGAGGATTTAAAAACCCAAGAAATAGTTTACTGAAAAATCAAGAGATATATCTTATTTTGCTTAGATACTTAAAAATGAGCAAAAAAGAATTTGGGGTTCCTGGCTTTCTAAACCACTGTTTTGATATCCCTAGGGGTCAAGGACAAGCAAACTGTCCCTGTCCTCAATCACACTTCTAACACCCGTACTGAACCATCAGAACCCAATGGACATGGTGTGTGCTGCTGGAGCTCCAACCCAAAGCCTATGAATGCTAAGGATTTATCTACCACTGAGCAATGTCCTTGCTCTTTAAGTATACTTTTTTGTACAATGGTCCCACACTTATGATAATCTAACTTAAGATTTTTGCTTATAAAATGCTGTGATAAGTAGCATTTACTGAGTGAAAAATTGTATTTTGGACTGCATATTTCCTTTGGAGTAGGATACATGGGAGATTCTACTGCAGTGCTGTACAGCAACAACCAGCCGCAGCCCCCACTCTCACATGGTCACAGGGAGACAACCAATAGTCTACAGTATGTTGCTGAGCTATGATATTTGGCAGTTTAAGTATATTAGTGAGCTTTCAATTTATGACAGATTTGTCAGCAAGTAACTCCAATGTGACTCGGTGAGGAACTTCTATACGTTTTTGAAAGGGCGACTCTGAGCTTTGTTACCTGAACTTCAATCACTATTAGAACCTGTTAAAACACTTGAAAAGACCTTGGACTAGGAACTCTCCAGATAACTGTATGCCATGTACCTTGAGTCTACCTGTGTATCCTACATAGGGTACTCTTCACCATTAAAACACAACAGCTTCTGACACAGTATCTGTACCTACTACACGACACTCTACTAACCTAGAAGGTTGAAAAGTGCCATTGTCCATGGCAAAGTCCTTCCTCTGTGGAAAGCACGAGTGTCTGCTCTCATTTTGTCTCCCAGACCAAGTTCTGTTGCTCAGGGATATGAACTGACAAGAACTCAGCACCACAACAAAAACAAAGGACTAAATATTTCATAGCAGAAACAAATACAGTGCTAACAACTGAGCTAGATAGCATAGCTGACCAAAACAACCTGAGTTAGTTACCTGCAAAAGTCTTCAATTTTAAAGTTAGCTTAAAATGTTTGCTTCTGGGGCTGCTGAGGTGGCGTGGTGAGTGAAGGGCACTGGCCATCCAGCCTGACAACCTGAGTTCCATACTGGAACCCACATGGTGGGAGAAGAGAACCGGAAGTTGTCTGACCTCCACACATGGGCTGTGGTGCGTGTGCACTCGGGTACACGGTCACACAGAGATACATTTAGAAGAGTTTGATCTTTACCAAGACACACATTTATAATCAGAAAGTAGAGTGTAGGCCATATTTTGTAAAATCTGAAACTCCAAAATCCACTGTCCTGAAATGAAAACCCCTGTTAACTGTAAACAGATTACTCACAGCTTGCATTTCTATACAGAAGAAATGGTTCATGGAGCTGAAATTCCAAATCTTTATTCACTGGTTCAACCAGATTGTGCATGTTCAGTCGGTTGACAATGGTAAAACCATGGTAAGGCGAAGCTGACCTTAGATTTAAAGCAAGGGAACACATGTTACCTTTTAATCTATAGAAATGATATCTACTACCTTATTTACACACACACACACACACACAAAGCCTATATTACCACATCACATGAACAATTAGTGTTTGAAACCATGAACAAAAATACAAGGCTGGGGCTCTAATTCAGGGGTGGAGGGCTTAGCATGAACAAAGTCCTGGGTTAAGGCCTCTAGAAATTAATTAAGTTAGGCCATTTTTCTCTTTGCTCCTAAGTGTTTCTAAGGATTCAATTCCTCAGCATAAAAGCCGAAGTCACCAGGTTCCCAGCCCCCTTCACTGCCTGTACCTCTCCTGTTCTGCCACTCTGGCTCCATCAGTATCTCTGCAGGTGTGCTTCCCTATCCAGACTCACTGAAACTAGACTACCACCCCCAAACTAGCACATCTTCTCTCCAGCAAGCACCCTCACCTCAACACCCACCTACTGCTTTCTTATTTACCATCTTTCTCCCACTGCTAGAATGTAAGCTCACTGTAACTGAGGATCTGTTTCTCTCCCTCATACACGTATACCAAGATTGATATAAGTGAAGAAATGCCATTTTTAAAATACAGTACAAGTATGTCTATGACTGCCATCCATTGCAGCAATCTTTCCTATACTAAATCACTTTTTTTGTATGTTTTTCCCAAGTTAGATGGACTTGACGTACACAGTAAGAACACTCTTAGTGTCCTTACCAAGGGGATTCATCAACAATGCACTCAACACTCTTCAACATAACACAATACAAAAAGAACCAGACATCAATAATCTTGCTGCTACCACCCTAAGTTTTAGAAAACAAGGGAAGGACCTGCTTCTAAGAACAAGACCTATAGGCATCTAGAAAGACAAGCGTCTCCATGACTGTCATATCCTGTGGTCTGTCTTTTAAGTATCTATGTTGTCAAACAAGGTAATATAGGAAACTATTGCAAATCAACAATTTAAAGAATTTTCAGAAGCTTAAAGTAAAATATATACAAGTATGAATAACCCAGGCATTCTAAACAACTCTCAACTAAAATAGATACAATAAAGACTATATAACCCAGGAGTTGGGAAAGAATTGAGAAAGGGGCAGAACCAGTCACAGAAGACAAATTTTCATTAGAAACTACAGATTAGCAAGACTGATATCTCAACTACTATCACTAATGTATTATGTCCAGTGACATTCATATGTTCATATTCTTAATATGAGATAGTTGATAATTGGAAAAGGCTTTCTATCCTGAGATAATTTTGTCAGGCTCTGAGAAGAGAAGCAGCTAGGGTAGGATTACACAGCCTGAATGGTTGAAACCTGGAAGAAAATGAACAGGAAGGCTCCAGAGACAAATACACACTAGAAATGGACTGTGTTACATGAGACTGCTCACCATTCAAGTGAAATAGAAACATGCTTTAAAAACTTACCTTCGATATACAAATAGGGTCCCTTCTATATCAGTCTTCTCCTGTAACAGATAATAATTCTGTTAGTTTCTCACTAATAATAATAATATTAATAATAATAATAATTATTATTCAATGCCAAATGGTTTCAGTGGAAAAGAAATGCTTTTAGGCCAACTTGTTTTATTTATCGTGAAATCTATTGTGTGTGTGTAACTATGTAGAGGTCAGCAGTCACCCTCAGGAACTTGTTCTTTTGAGTCAGGGTTTTTCCTGGCCAGAAGTCGGGTAATTAAGCTAGGCTTGCTGGTCAATGATCCCCAGGGAACCACCTGCCTCCACTTCCCCAGTGTTGGATTGCTTTGTTTTGTTTTTAAAGACAAGGTTTCTCTGTGTAGCTTTGGAGCCTGATGTCTTGGCGCTCACTCTGAAGACCACGCTGGCCTCGAACTCACAGAGGTTCACCTGCCTCTGCCTCCCGAGTGCTGGGATTAAAGGTGTGCACCACCACACCCGGCTCCCAGTGTCTTTTTTATGTGGGCACCTCAGGTTCCTTACAAATTGTGTAACCATTCAATTCTGTAGGTATTTATATAAGTGCTGCAATGTCCAATTCAAAATGTCTACAACTGTAGCATTTTTCTATTTTAACCACTAAGGAACATTAAAAAACAAAACAAAAAACAGAATTAGTTTTATTTTTATGTATTACTTTTTTAAATTAAAAATGTGCCTGCATGTTTTGCCAGCACGTATGTCTGTGCACCATATGTGTGCCTGGAGCTCACAGAGGATAGAAAAGGGTAATGGATTCCCTTGGAACTGGACTTACAGATGGATATGAGTCACCATGTGGGTGCTGAGAATTGAACCAAGGTCCTCTGGAAGAGGACTAGTACTCTTAGCAACTACTGAGCCATTCCTTTAGTCCCAGCTTTAACTTCGGAAAAGCCAAAACCTTCCAACTAGGTATCTTAATAGGGAGTCGAGGAATTTTATTTATGTTGCAACTTCAAAAATAAAACAAACAAGCCCCATCAAACTTTAACAGTCTATCAAAGTTAACAGAAAAGAAAGTAAATTGATACAAGGGCTGAACTGCAAGCCTGGTGCTGATGCTGCACAGCAGCACATGCTGAGCCAAATCCCTAGTCCTCTGAGCATTTTCTTAGACGATACTTTGTTTCATCTCTGGAGAATCTTCATTAGTAACAAATTTTGTAGTTCCTTAAGGGCTACTACCATACACAATTCATTATTTTTCAAGCTTGGTTAAGCATCGTGGCTAGAAACCATTCTCTGAGTTAGGCAGTTCCAGCAGGTTTTAAACACCCGAAAATGTGACTAAGAAATTGTAACTTATACAGCCTAGTGGCAGAAGCACAGTGCTCGCACAACATCATGAGGCTCTGGGTTTGATCTTCTGCACTGCAAGAAGTAAACAAGAAAGCGCAAGCCATTAGTGTTCTTTCACTTGTGGCAGTGGCATAGTCAAGCTTTAGGCAGAGGCGTAGTGCTTTTATTTTTTTGTCTAAAACCAAAAAAATCCTATCAATTTGTAGTTCATGGCCTACATTGGATCTTGAGATTTTAAATGTAACCAAAAAATTATAAAAATTTAAGGTTAGTTATATCAAATTTGTTAAGATAAAAAATTAAAAATAAATAAAAATCTGTTTCTTATACACGTCTTCTATGTTACTATGAAACTTTTCCTTCTTGAGGCCTTTTCTTGCCTTTAAAAGTGTTCTCATTAGAAGAAAATGGCAGTTGTCCTAGAGTAAAAGTAAACTTGCCTCCCAAAATACATTGGGCAAAATAACAACTCACCCTAAAATACGAGAAAAGATGACGGTGAGTGCACCGTGTTAGGATCCAAATAAACAGCAGCTTAGTTTGCCTTCCTTCTTCCCTCCTTCCTTTTTTCTTTCAGTTTTTCAAGACAGAGAACTAGCTCTTGTAGACCAGGCTGGCTGGCCTCGAACTCAGAGATCCGCCTGCCTCTGCCTCTCGAGTGCTGGGATTAAAGGCATGCACCAC
>LOJH01036190.1:0-15200 GCA_001685095.1 Ellobius talpinus | reverse complement strand
GTTATTTTTTAGGTCATTTTCTTCTGCTTCATCTATATTTGCTTGTTCAAGTCTAGCTGTTGTAGGGCCACTGGTTTTTATCGGTATTGTGTTGCTCTTTGTGGTGTTGCATGTGTTCTTACCTTGTCTACCCATCTTTTCCTCTGATTGGTGTAGCTGGTGCTGAGTCTCTGGCAATCAATCTACCAGGTGTCAGTAGATCCAAGACCCAGGTGGTTGTTCCTCATGGTGCAGTCAGGTTCTATGGTTCCAGTCATCCCCTTGATCAGTCTGTGTTCCTGGAGGTTGCTCAAAGCTCCTGGGGGTCACTCTGCAATACCAGGGGTTGTTTGGGCCTGTTCCCACGGAGATTGCTTGCTTGGTGCTTTCTACTGAGGTTGCTGCCTTGGGCCTGCTATGGCAGAGGTCACTGGCTCAGGACTGTTTCTGTAGATGTCCCTGGCCTGGACCTGCTCCCAGGGAGGACTGTGGCTCAGGCCTACTTCCTCAGAGGTCATGGACTCATGCTGGGACCCACAGAAGTCTCTGGCTCCAGCCTACTCCATCAACAGTCACTCCCTTGTACCTGCTTCTGTAGAGTTCACTGCCTCAGACTTCCAGGAGAGGTTGCTGGCTCAGACCTATTTCTGTAGATGTCCCTGGCCTGGGCCCACTGCCACAGAGGTTCCTGACTTGGGCCCTGTCCCACAAAGGTCTCTGGTTCAGGCCTACTCCCTTGGAGGTCCCAGACTCAAGCCTGGACTGGCAGAGGTCACTTTTTTTATTTTTAAAACAAACATATTTTACATACCAATCCCAGTAACCTTTCCCTTCCCATCCACCCACTACCCCCACCTTCTCTCCAACCCACCCCCATCCACTCCTCAGAGGGGGTCAGGCCTCACATGGGAAGTCAACAAAGTCTGCCACATCACTTGAGGCAGGACCAAGGCCCTTCCTACTTTATCTAGACTGAGCAAGATATCCCTCCATAGGGAATGGGCTCCAAAAAGTCAGTTCATGCACTATGGATAGATCCTGTTCCACTGCTAGAGGCCCCACAAATTACCCAAGTCACACAACTGTCACCCACATTCAGAGGACCTAGTTTGGTCTTATGCAGGTTCCCCAGCTGTCCATCCAAAGTTAGTGAGCTCTCACTAGCTAGAGTCAGCTCTTTCTGTGGGTTTCCCCATCATGGTCTTGGCCCCTTTGCTCATAATATCACTCCTCCCTCTCTATGATTGGACTCCAGGAGCTCAGCCCTGTGCTTAGCTGCGGATCTCTGTATCTGTTTCCATCAGTTACTGGATGAAGTTCTATGATGACAATTAAGATAGTCATGAATCTGTTTACAGGGGAAGGGCAGTTAAGGTACCCTCTCCACTACTGCTTAGACTCTTAGCTGGGGTCATCCTTGTGGATTCCTGGGAATTTCCCTAGTGCCTGGCTTCTCATGAACCCCAGAGAGCAAAGAAATAGATAACTAAAAATACTAATCCCACCCATGAGGGATTAGTGATAAAAAAAAAAACTAAGCACCTCCCAAAGGACCACTTTCCACACTGTCCATCTTATGGGGTTGGATTTTCAATTAAGAATTGGGATATTCCTTCCACTGCAGTTTTCATAGGTTCCTTTGCCAATATTGAAATCTAAACTACAAAATTATGCCTATACAGTTCATGGAATCCAACAGGAGTGACACAATGAATAGGGAGACCTGGGCCTAATAAATAGAATGTGAGCCTAGAAAAGGCTGAGAGGAATTCAGAATTTACATTGTCTGGCTTTCCAACATGAGGTGAAAAGAATAGATATAGGCAAAAATAAACCTGCAGATATGGAAGCAGGTAGTTGAAGGAATATAACCATGTTTCCTTTGCAATCTGTAAATAATACCTACTAAGTAATAAAAGGAGAGGTATGTTAAAGATTGAAACAAGTGGAAGTATAATTGTTTTTCAGTGAGTCAGTTGACAAAAGAAATCAAGATTTCCAGATGGGAAAATCAGTAATGATGAGTTAGTGCTACCAGGTTACTTGAATATGTACATGTCAGGCAAGAGATCAACCAAGTCTTTCCTACTTCCTTCACTGACATTTAATTCTTCCTTTATTAGACTTTCCAAAGCACTTTATTTATACCTCCAATATTTTTTATTATAATCCTGATTTTTATGGTTTTATTTCACAAATAAAATATATAAAATATAAAATCTCAGTATAAACAACGATGGTTTATTATATCTAAGCATATATGGTGACTCATTTATAATTTTAGTTATTTCATGATCAAAACTTCATACATTATATAATCAAGGCAATTGAAAAACCAAGAAATTAAACTGAAGGCCAACTTAGCACCACAATCAAACTTACTTTTGCTAAAATAAATCATTATATCATAAGAAGCAGGTTTTTTTTTTAAAAAAATCATCCTCCAGCCTCAAAAAACTAAAGAATGATAACCTTAAAAATCCCATGACATGAGAATATTAAAAGAAATACTAAGTAATTATCAATACCATTTAAAAGAATACCTTATTTGGTGTAGCACGGATTAGTTACCTCTTTGCCATCTAAGAAAGCATGAAGAAACTTTGCTCCTGGCTATCTACTGCCTTTATCAAGGTCCTATTGAGTTAATGGAAATATTGACTATTGCCATTTGTTTTATGGATCAGATTTTTTAATATATGACAATATTAAAAAAATGATGACCAAGAAAAAAATGTACTAGGAAACCAGTAAAACTAGACAGCACACACCTCTGTCCATAACAATATAAAATCTAGGTTTGGAGGACTCTAGTAATTCTTTTAGTATCTTTAAAATCATAAATCTATATGATTTATTTATAAATCTATATAAATAGACAGGATACTTCTTAGTTCAAAATTCTTTTAACTCAATGTTTCACCTAAAACTGAAAGCATTTGATTAAAACAGGTTCTGAAGAGAAAATTAAAAAAGCCTCATCCTAGTCATCACGGACATAAACATTTTATTGGTTCTTTTTTTGATATGCTTTGAAGAAACACTAAATAAATTTCCAAACACTTAATAGAGAGGCATCTAAAATATCCATTTCTACCATGATAAGAAAAGCTTGAATTTATTCCAAGTTTCCGAAATATTTCATACATGTACAAATATATGAACACATAAACAATGAAAATTTTTGCTAGAAATGGTTTCCAACTGGCTGATGAGTTTATTATTATCAAAGAAATTTGCAAAACTATATTCAACGAAAACTTCAGGTTAGTTTATTTTTAAAACAAAATTACATATGTTCAGAAATCCCAATGGTTTCTTCTCAATTGTCTGGGAAGAGCTGATATTAAAACACAAGTCATTTGTATGATTTCTGCTTTAAAAATTAGGTAAAACTAAATGAATGACAAACAATGATTTCACATGGGCTGTAACTTTCTTTGTTATCTGGGATTTTATAAATACACTGTTGAGTAATGCCCCTCCTGTTGCAGAAAGCAGATGCAATCTGGCAGAAGTTATTCCTTTCAGTGCCCCAGAACATATATGGGAAACCAGCAAAGTTTCTATGGGATCAAAATAATATTTTATAATAACATAATGGATGGAGTAAAAAAACCTACGGTGGCTGTGAAGGCCATGTATATCAAATTAATACCTTCAGGTGGTCATTAATTCATTATAAATATAGAACAAGGACTAATACCATAAAAAAATAAAGGTCATGTTAGTTTGCTGAGAATTAAATCAATGAAGTCAACTTTAGAGAGAGTCCTTCACATGAGCTACTAAAAGTTGCATATATTTTACCTACAAGATCTGCTACACTAATAGCTCCATCGAAATTCCTGAATTCCCAATTGCACTTGAAATTACCACTGGACTGATGATGGCTTCAAATTTCCTAGATGATCAAATAGAATAAATCATAATAAGTTGTTAAATTGTTTAGTATTTGGTACCTGTCAGTAACTGTCAGAATGTTTAGTATTTAATACCTGTAATTCAGCCAGTAACTTTTTTCAAATATATTTTCATATATAGCATGTTGTTTGTATGCAACTGAGCAAGTAAATTGCAGAACCAATTACTTCTGTTCTGCATAGCAATCAAAGTTGCTATTTGAATTGAAATGTGTTTATTATACCAATAAATTAAGGACAAATGTACAAGCTGGGAAGTAAACAAGTATGCCAATTAATTAAAAGAAGAAGAAAAAAGAAAGAAAAGAACCATTGTAAAGAGAATAGCATCGTGTAAAATTAAATGAATGCCAAACAGTGTTGACATGGGCTGTAACCTTTTGTTATCTGAGAGTTTATAAATACATTTTATAAATGTCATAGTTTATAAATGACTAATCTCCCCAATTATGAAGTTTCCTTGGTTTCTATTTGGTTTCCCAGCATCATTTAGGTTCCTTTTTCTTTGTTACAAATAAGGGTCAAGAAAAGCCCAAACCAATACAAAGAAAAATGACTTTTGCATAATATTTCAGTTTTTATTATTGGCTCCTATTTTTTTCTTACATTTCACATAAAATTTCAAGGACACAATGAGCATACACATTTACATTCAGTACATCTTCAGTTGAAAAATGCTTCAGTAAAGACTGAAACATCAGAAATCTTTACCTATCAATACTTTTTCACCTGAAAGTTCTTTTAAATACAATTTTCTTTGTATTGCTTTATCTAGGCTATCTAGGAGACTGGGAAACCAAGAAAGCATATCTTTTCCTCAAATTTTATATTATACATATGCTTAACTATTATTAGATCATTAAAATTGAATTAAATAAATGGCATGTATCAAATTTAGTAATTAAAAGTAGGAGAACACAGAAAATGCTGAAAATAAAATTCTACATTTTAAAAATAGCAAGCCTATGATATGTTGGTGTAGATTGGCCAATTCTGACAAATGCCTTATTTGAGTGTAGGATGTTCAAAGTGCAGAAGGTTGTGCCTGTGTTGACAACAGATTACATGTAAAAAACTTCTATGTCAACTTTAAAAGTAAAATCTATTAAACAAAGTAAAGTTAAAGAAAGTTTAAGTCTCAATTTACAAACTACTATCACTATCACAAAGGATGTTTTTCCTAAAAGACCATGGGAGTACTGACTAGTACTCCACTTTTCATAAGTCTAAAAATATTTTTCAAAATTCACAATGGCAAAGAATTCTGGTTAATAACCACTGGTATCATAAAATCTAGGCAACAGAAGCAAGGAGAATATAACTACATATATTTGTAGCTTGAGAAGATATCTAGGTAACAGTTCACTTTAGGTTCTAATTAAATATCTAGATGATAAAGAACTGGAATTAAAAAGATTACTCCTACATTATAATGAAATATTTCTCTGACCTAAAATGTGTGATACAAAGAAAGAGAGAGGCAAGCAGACAGATTGGCCAAGAGGGAGGGAGAGAGGAGGATCAGGAATATAGATCTCATTATTTATTCATTAGCAAAAATAAAGTCACTATTTATAATATTAGAAACTGTTGCCTGCTTCTTCCTAAAAACTGTATTGTCTTAGCCACAACTCTTAAGGCCATCCAAGCAGGAATAATATCCATAGGCTAAATTCCAATACGTACCTAAACAAAACCTGCAGTAGAAAAATATATACATTCTATACATTTTTATCAGGTACAGTTATTAAAAATTGGAAAATACTTTAGCATTGTGGATTACAGAACAAGTAACTTACGTCAAAAACTAAAACAAAGAACTTATGATCAAAACTACTGAATTTACTATTTAAGCTCATTTAATTTTCCTAAATTAAGTTGGCCCAAATATAAAATATTTTGTTTTAACACCAAATAAAATAAAGGATAAGAATGAGGAAGACAGCAAAATGTACATATTTTGGATTTCAAATAAACTTCATTTATTCTTTTTTAGTGTGTGTGTGTGTATGTGTGTGTGCATATACATGTATGCACCATGGTTTACATGTGGATGTCAGAGAGCAAACTGAAGGGCTCACCCTTCTCTCCTTCTATCATGTTGCGTTCCAGGAATGGAGGAACTCAACTGTCGGTGTAGTGACAAGCTCCTTTACCCACTGTGCCATCCTGCTAGCTCCAAGCCTTATTTATTCTCGGAAAAATGTTAATAATTCTCTAATTCTCCTAGAGATAACAGCTTATAAAAAGGTCATCATGCACTTATAGATAAGAAATTGTAAGCACAAGGTATCAACTTTCCTCAAATACAAATTAAAAAATAGAAATGGTTCTACTCATTTTTGCTCAAAAAAGTACATATGAAGATATAAACCATATAACCAAGATCTAATTAATCATGCTGAGCACAGGAAAAGTGGTAAAGTCTTGCAAATACCTAATAGTACTAAGAGGGATTAGTGTGCTAGGTTTTGAAGTCCAATAGTACAAGGTGACGAAAGGTTATGGCCATGTGCGTAGTTCTGCATCCCTGCTACTACAAAGATACAGCTCTGTTAAATCCACCCTGTGAAATGCTGAAGGATTGCTAGCAGTTGCTTGCTCAGTTGTTTCTTACTTTTTTTCTATGTTTACTTTAGAGGCTCAAAGATTTGGATTTGTTTACTTGAAAAATAAGTTTTCAGTATTCAAAATTAAAGTTTTCAAAGCACAAAACAAAGCAAAAAAAGCAAAAGCAATATAGAAAAACCTATCTAGGAATGATATTTTCATAGATTTTATAATCTATTTAGTTGGCCTAATAATACTACCCTGTATTTTAACTTCTGTTTTGGCACTATTTTAAAACCTTTCGTTCACTTTGTATAACTGACAGAATGCATTACAAGATGTAGAAAACTAAAATTATGTTTCTTCTAAAAGATTGTAAAGTTGTTTCTTCACTAAATTAATGCCTGGAGTCTTCACGATGGATTTAACTTGTGCCACTTGATAACAACCTTTTCTGGATTTGTGATTGTTTCTTTCCATTGGTTCACTGCTTCAATATTATTACTGTCTTCACTTATCCAGAGCTGCAAAGGAACAGTACAATCATTCAACTTGACATAATATTAGTAGCTGAATTGAAGCAATTACTCTTATTGTTAAGATATGGGCAAGGTTGGATAACATATTTTTAAATAAGTATCATTCCAATTTTTCAAAAGTTGCTTGATGATTTGATTGATCCTTAAATGTTAAAATATTTAACCTGCTGAATCATTCTGGATTATGTGATCCAATTAAGTTTAAAAATTAAAACTGTAAAAATGAAATATTATTTAAAACATCACCTTTTGAATATTCTTTCTTGCTCAATCAATCTAGTAGTTCAACTAAAATTGATCCTTATTACTCAAAAAAACATTTTTGCCATGATTTCTAAATTGAGGCAAACAATGATTCTAACCTAGAAATGAATGTGCACTTAAGCACCTTGTACATGACATAAAACTATAATCTTAACTAAAATCTAATAAATAGTCATTCTTAATACATAATAATTTCATTGTTTTATCATTTACAAAACTACAGAAAATACATGCAAATGATCTTGGGAAAACTGTAGTATTGTACAAATACAAGACATCAAAATGAATATATAACATGGAAACAAGGTGGATGTACAATTTTAAAAAATTGAATCTTTATCTTGGCTATAATGCTAACAAATACTGTAACCTTGGAATTAACTTACCTGAGACCCAGTTTCTAATTCTTCTAAGAGATTTGAGTAAGTACTGGTTTTCAATTCTTTTTCTACCTTGGCCTAAAAAAAACTTTCCTTCAAACAACATCTTACAGAGACCCCAATACATAGCACAGATAACAGAGTATTTGGATTGATAAAGTGGGAGAACTTGAGCCCATATATGATTTCCTCATGGTGACTGACACCTGAGGCCACTAAAGAATTTCCAAATTCATTATCCTGCTAATTACCTCTCAAATTAAATTTATATTAATTCTTAAGTTAAAACTCCTTTCCAAATAATACAGAAAGCTGCAATATTTTAAATTGGCAGTCTAATTATATGAAATTAGAGTTGATACCAATCTTTGAAAATTCATATACACAATCTGAAGACTGTTAACAGTTTTTTGTCAAGTGAAAACTTTTACATCAGTTAAAGATTTCAAGATTTAAATGTGACACAAACAGTTGTAATTAATATGAATAGATAACTAATAGCTGCCACAAATCCTAATAAGGAAAGAAAATGTAAAAAAAATTCTATAGGATTGACAACAAGGAAAGAAAATGTAAAAAAATCTATAGACTTGATAAGGCAATTGTTATACAGCCCTATACAAGTTAATTTTTATTAATTAATCAAGACAGCAAAATTTGCTCCCTAAATATTATCACATTGTTATTAAAAATTGATATTTTCTAAAAATTCAAATCTATCATAGTGAAGTTAATAAAATATATAAAAGCCTCATTTTAAATAAAAAATTAAAGATGAAACAATAAAATAAATGTGATACTCAAAGTCTTCTGTACACTTCATAAATTATGCTGTGATTGGTTTAATAAAGAAGCTGACTGGCCAATAGCTGGAAAGGACAAGGCTAGGTGGGAAACCCAGACTAAGGACACTGAGAAGGGTGGAGTCAGAGGAGTCGCCAGCCAGATGTAGAGAGAGCAGGATGTGTACAAGATGAGGTAACAAGCCATGAGTCACATAGCCACATATGGATTAATAGAAATTGGTTAATTTAAGTTTTAAGAGCTAGATTAAAAAAAACAAGCCCAAGCTATCTGCTGAGCATTTATAATTAATAGATAGTCTCTGAGTGGTTATTGAGAAAGTGGCTGGTGGAACAGAGCTAATTGCAGTCCCAATGAAAAACTCTGCTTACACATATTTTCTCTTCTACTGATTTTATATTTTAAAGCTGAAAGTTCAGAAGGTTTAAAAAAGAAGCCTAGCTGCTCAGAAATGTTATCTATTTGCACTAAAGCAAAACATCTGACAAAATTTGATACTAAGGCAACACTGAATTTTAATTTAAAGTTTGAAGAATCCTCCTGTATTCATTCTTAACTTTATCTTCCTTCCTTTGCTAATTAACTACATAGTAACACACAGCGATACACCATGAAGAAATCCAGGACAACACCTACTCACCTGGCCTACAAACTGTTTTCTTCTTACAGAGCTTCGACTGTAAAGTTTAACAAGGAAAACAATTTGTTTTTCAGTCTGTGTAAGTGGAAAAATCATAGTTTCTCCCCATTTCACTCTTCCACTGGATGCCTTCAGTAAGCGTGTCTTCTTTTTATAGATCAGCTCTCCTGAGCTAAACATCCCCACCTTCACAAAAAAACCTATGAAACAAGAAACTATAGTTTATAAACTTTCTTGTGAAATACTAAGTAAAGTTTTTTATCTATAAGGTTATAAAAATATGAATAATCAGTTTTAAAGGTCTTCTGGGTTATTGTTTGACAACAGAACAAATAGAACATTTACCACACTCTACAAATAACTATTGTAGCCTTAAATGAACTTAACATTCCTCTAGTCTGAATAATGTCAACCAGAATAATAATCATCAGCACAGGAAAACACACTGAAGTGAATTACACCAAAAAAGGTGTCAATTCTCTGGACAACTAGTATGTATTAATTTCACAATTTCACAGGTAAATATCTTTGCTTGTGATGCCAGAAATATATGTACGCTAGAACTAGAATAAAACAATATTCTTAAGTAAATTTGAGAGCTAGCACTTCCAACAATGATAAAATAGTTTGTATAAACTATAACAAAACATAACAATTATAAACTCTAGGGGAAATAAAGTAAAAAATCCTCCAACACAACTCTGATGGTGCTTAATATTGGACTGTTCAATCTCTAGAGAACTGAGAAAATAAACTTCTGTTTTTTAAGCCAAAAGGTAGAATAGGGTACTAAAGAAGTTGGAGCAGGAATATCAACTTGGGAACTGCCCAGATAAAATTATGGGTAATGTATCTTTTCACCTAAGCATACTTTTCAATGTGATACTGTTGGGAAAAGGCAAAAAGCACCCTGGCCTGAGTACTGCCATTTTAACTTTAGACTCCATTTTACTTATAGAGTGAAACAAAGTTCAGGTTCCCAAGCTCTATGGGAGTTGGGAAACTTCCAATAGCTGGCCCACCTCCTCCCTAAACCATAGAAATAATCGTTATGCATTTTCAGTTCTTTAGAAACATTGTGGCTGTTCCTAAAGAACAAATGAATCTGGTTGGACTAAAAGGTTTGCACTGTAGATAGGTTGACAAAGAAGCCTCTAATCTCTAAATCCTGACTGGTAAAAATTATAACTCTAATTTGGCAACAAATATTTGTAAATTTTGTGCTTAAATATTTGCTTCAATTGACATCTAGGGTCATAGTTCAGCTCCTGAGTCTATCTGTGACCCTGATCGATCAGTCCCCTCCCCTTCCCTGCTTCTTTTGTGCTGCCCTGCATTAACTCTCGCCTTGCAGTAACCTCTTATGTCTGCTTGGGTTGATTCAGAGCCTTGGACCACAACAATACAAAATGACTACAGCTTAACATCAAGTGCTGTCTGGCTACTGTAAGGAGTGAGTTAGTATAACTGGGGCTAGAAGGTAGCAAAAAAGGCAAGAGGGAACTGCCAGAAAGGCAGAGTCACAGGATGAGGAATGAGATCTATTAGGTTATAAAATGGCAATCATTAGCAATCCTGAATAGTAGTTTTGCTTAAATGAAGCGATCCATTTATATAATACATCTGTATAGACTTCCACTATTGTTTCTGTTTCACAGAATTATGAGGAGCCCATCCCTGACACTGCCGGGGGGTGGGGGGCAGGATCCAGAGGCTGGATAGGCCAGAACTTAGGATAGAACCAAATATGACTAGAGAATATAAAGTCACTGAAATGATTCCTAATGATATTCTGCTATACTCATAGATCATTGCCCAGTCCAATTGTCATCAGAGAGGCTTCACCCAGTAACTAATGGGAACAGATGCAGGGACCCACAGCCAAACATTAAGCAGATCTCAGGGAATCCTGTGGAAGAGGGAAAGGAAGGATTATGGGATGGGGGAGAAGGGTGTCAAGGACATCACAAGAAAACCCACAGAATCAACTAACTTGGGTTCATAGGGACACACATGGACTGAACCACTAACCAGAAAGAAAGTTTACAGGGGACTGACCTAGGCCCTCTGCACATATGTTACAGTTGCGTAGCTTGGTCTTCTTGTGGGACTCCAAACAGTGGGAGCGGAAGCTGTCTCTGACTCTGTTACCTGTATTTGGGACCCCTTCCTCCTATTGGGTTGCTTCATCCAGTCTTAATAGGAGAGAAGGTGCCTAATCATACATAACTTGATATGCCATGGCTGGCTGGAGGTACACATGGGAGGACTGCCCTTTTCTGAAGGGAAAAGAGAAGGAGGAAATGGGGGAAAGGGGAGGTTGGGAGGTGAACTGGGAGGAGAGGAAGGAAGAAGGGGAAACTGATCGGGCTGGAAAAAATAATTAATCGATTAATTAATAAAAAAGAATTAACTAGAAGTAATCTTGATGACTTACTTTTCTAACCTTGATTTTGTTTTACTTTTATAATTCTCCATGTAGTGGTATTAATTTATAGTTATTTTCAATGGGTTATTCATTATATTTTACTATCAAGAGTACACTAATATCATAAAATTATTTTTTCCGTGCTTCAGAATAACTCATGTTGAACAGGAATTACATGTTCTTCAATGGTTTAGTAGACCTTAGTGTTATGAAGCACTAAAATGTTATCTGTCTTGTTAGGGTTTCTTTTGCTGTGACAAAACTCCATGACCAAAGCAACCAGGGGAGGAAAATGTTGGTTCCAGCTTACAACTCTCAGGTCATATCCCATCACTAAGGGAAGTCAAGACAGAAACCTAAAGGCAGGAACCTGGAAGCAGGAACTGAAGCAGAGGCCATGGAAGAGTACTGCTTACTGGCTTGTTCCCCATGGCTTGCTCAGCCTGCTTTCTTATACACAGCAGGAAAGCAGTTCTCAACTTCTGGGTCAGACCCCTTTGGCAAATCTCTATGTAAAAAAATAATAATAATAATAATGACATTCCAATTCACAACAGTAGTGAAATTAGAGTTATGAAGTAGCAACAAAAATAATCTTATGGTGGGTGTAACTGCATGAGGAACTGTGTTAAGGGTCACAACATTGGGAAGGTTAAGAACCACTGCTCCAGGGCTACCTGTCCAGAGATGGCACTTACCACAGTAAGCTAGGTTTCCCTCCCACATCAATCACTAATTAAGAAAATTCCCCACAGGCTTGACTGATTACAAACAAATCTTAAGGAGGAATTTTTATCAATTGAAAAGTCTCTCTTGTGTCAAGTTAACAATAACAACAACAAAAAGAAACAAACAAAAAACCAAGGACAGTATCTTATTTTTGTATGTAAATTATATATATGTAGGTGTGTGTATACATGCATGTAGGGGCCAGAAGTAAACACTGGGTATCCTCTTCCTCAGTCATTATGTGTCTTATCTTTTGAGACAGGGTCTCTCACTGAATCTGGCACTCATTGATTGGCTAGACAAGCTATCCAGCAAACTCCTCTCCATCCCCTCAAGCATGTATGATCTCCCCAGATTTCTATATGGGTCATAGGGATCAGAACTCAGGTCCTAATGTTAATATAAAAGGCACTTTCCCAACTGAGCCATCTCCCAAGCCCTACTTAGTGCTTTTTACAAGGAATTCTTCACTTTTTCCATAGTTATGCTTTTCAGATTCTTCCTGTTCTTTAATGAGCTTTTAAGAAACTTGTTTACCTTCTGCATGTGCAAATGAATTAGTATAGTTGGTACATGGAATTGTCTTACATATTATTCTCTTCTGACTTAGAAAATCCTTCTGAATTTAAAATTATATGATCTTCACTGTTCAGAATAGCAATCATGTCTTCTCTACTTTGCTTTATCTATCTTCTTACAAATTTTCCTATTTTAATGGTCCTTTTAAAGAAAAAAGGCATTTGGGTTTTTTGTCAATTGTTAACTTGTATTTATCAACTTCGGCTTTCCTAATTCTTATTTTTCTGACTTCTTGAATTGAATGCTCAGCTGTATATATTTTTAATGGTTTTTTTTTTAGTTAAAGTACTTTTACTTGCCTAAATAATTCCCTTTCAATCTAACTGACGAAGGGTTGATCTCAAATCTTCAGCTCCAAAGGTGGCCAGGTGAGCTAAGCACACACAGCTCATCAACATATCATAGTCCCTAGCTGTTTATCCATAGAAGGGCACAGTCCTCAATGCATATTGGGCTCTTGGATCTTACCCTAACTGGAACCTCTTCACACTGGATGCACTTTGAACCACTTACTCAAAGTCAGAGGTGTTGATGAGCTTGGAAGGTATTGTGCCTCAAGAATTTGCAGCTGAATCCGGCTATTTACTGCTTGAAAACAAGTCCCCAGTTCAAGTTCTGAGTGGCAAACCTATATATGAAAAAAATGTCATTTAGTAGTTCAAAATAGAGTTTAGAGATATTTCAAAACTTCTAACATAAAAAGCTAGAGTGAAATTTTTTTCAAGGTAATAGTTTTTACTGACACTAAAAACCACATGTTATGAGAGATTTTGAAGATAAATATCATGGATTCCAAAAATATATTCACTTGCATGGAATCTGAAAAATATAAGGTGTTATCTATATACTGAACTTCAAAGCTACTGATATCAAAAGATAATCTTACTAAAACCTAAAATACAAACTAAGTTTCTAAGCATTATTGGAGAAACCGCTTAACCTAAAAGAACACATCTTCAAAAGAAATAAAAATATTCTAACTACATTATTTTAAAACATGAAATAGAGATTTTTTGGTTTGGTTGGTTTTGGTTTTATGAGACAGGGTTTCCCGGTGTAGCTGTGACTATCTTGCTCTGTAGACCAGGTTGGCCTCAAACTCAGAGATCTGCCTACCTCTGCCTCCTGAGTGCTAGGCTGAAATATGATTTTTAAAGTAAAAGAGGATAATTTTTTCCTAACTTTAGAAATCAGTATAGTTGCTACCAAAGTCAGAAGGCAAGGGATTACTACAATAAACATATTTGTGAACTCAAGAGTTGCATTACTATTCTGAATGGAAGTTAAACCAAAAAATGTTGTCAAGGAATAAGCTAGTCAATGCAATGAGGTAATAGATAATAAGAAAAAGGTCAAAGGAAACGAGGCAAACAGTAAAATAGCGAAAATTTAAGGGAAGAAAATAAAATATACTCTATAATATTGCTGACCAATAGCAAAAACAAACAAAACAAAAAACGTGATTTATTTGTGAAATGTAACATAAGACAGCCCACTTTTATGTATTCTAAGGTCCTTAAAGTGAAAAACAGAGTTTTCCAAATACAAAACACGATTACTACTAAAGATCTAAAACCAGTAAGAATGAGAATAAGGCAGGAACATGGTATTGCAGATCTTGCCAGGGCTGAGCATAGACAACTACAGTAGTGATAAAGTTACAGAATAAGATTCAATTAAGTTACAGAATGTTTAACACTTCTCAAAGAGTTTTATATAGTATTTGATAATTGCCAAATATTCTGCAATAATTGGCCCATTGGAAATAAACAAAAGAACAACTTTCTATGTACATGCCACTGACTGAAGTATTATTATTTTCTTAAAACATGATTCTGTTTTAATAATAAATTGAAAGCTTATGATTCTGTGTTTTAACATTACCATGCAATAAGAAATTCAAAGATTCATTGAAAAACAAATTGCTTAGAAAATATAAACTACACTGTGGTGGTATGAAAGAAAATGGCCCCCAAAGGGAGTGGAGCCATTAGGAGGTGTGGCTTTCTTAGAGTAGGTATGGCCTTATCAGAGGAAGTTTTTCACTGTGGGGGTGGGCTCTTGGGTCTCCTATGTTCAAGCTACACCAGTGACACAGCTCACTTTGCGCTGCCTGCAGACCAAGATGCAGGACTCTCCAGTTCCTTCTCCAGCACATGTCCTGCCATGATGATAACAGACTAAACCTCTTAACTGTAAGCCACCCAAATTAAATGTTTTCCTTTATAAGGGTCGGCATGGTCATGGTGTCTCTTCACACAGCAATAGAAACCCTAAGATATATACACTGAGGTTATTTTCCCCCTTAAAAAATTTTACTACAGGGCTGGGGAGATGGCTCAGCGGTTAAGAGCACTGCCTGCTCTTCCAAAGGTCCTGAGTTCA
>LOJH01036188.1:0-15577 GCA_001685095.1 Ellobius talpinus | reverse complement strand
TTTTCCCATTCTGTAGGCTGTCATTTTGTCTTGTTGACCATGTCCTTTACTTTATATACGCTTTTCATTTTCAGGAGGTCCCATTTATTAATTGATTCTCTCAGTGTCTGTATTACCGGGGTTATATTTAGAAAGAGGTCTCCTATGCCAATGCGTTCCAGCATACTTCCCACTTTCTCCTCTATGAAGTTCAGTGTTTCTATTTGGTACAAGGAGATGTTTTTCTGTGAATTGAGAACTATACAAATCTGCATATATAAGTACAAATATTTAGAATATGATTAAGAATTATGCTGGTTTTGTGTTTTTAATAATTTAGACAAATGTATATATCACCTTGTAATCATAGGTTTCAAACCTGTTAGCACTGGATATACTTAGATTTCTTGAAAGTTTACAGTAAGGGAAATAGAGTTCCAACATTTATGTGATATTGCACCTACTAGACTGCACTGGATGCATGATTCAAAGATTTATTTTCATAGATCTACAGTGATGAATGCCCTCTTAAATATTTTCAACTTATGAAAGAAGAATTCCTTCATTTATTTTTCCTTAAAACACCATACAGTCTTTAGATTTCTCACAATTATTCCAATGTATAATAGTCTCATAAATCAAATACCCAGAGTAGGGCAAGTTTTTAAGTGTAATTTGACATCTACTCCCCAAAGACAATGAAGGAGTATGTTTTGTGTATCCTCTTAGAACAAGGTTCCTCATTATCATGTCAGAAACGCAAACTTTTAAACATTTTTAATAGTTACTATATTTTTTGATGACTCTCGTCTACGGCAGGCTACTCTGCAAAAATCAATCCCAGCTGGAGTGGAAATTATTTTTCTTTCTTTGATTTTCTTCTAGCCCAAGGGACTGAGTACTACATTTTATTCTATACATTTTTGCTAAGTCCTTTATTTTGCTATTAAGGTGGGAACTGAGCTAGGAGGGCTATCGCTCAGGTTGTGTAAGGCACAAGTTATAACTCAGGAATATTTACATGACATTTCCCTTGGACCAGAGGTCCTATGGATGCAATTATGTTCAAATTTCCCAGGATTACAGACCAGAAACATTATACATCAGCTATCAAGAAACCTGCGGGTGTGTAACAAGCTTCTGTATTATAAATTACTATGATATTATAAAGTACTGAAATCTGATTTTATAACATCATATTGTTATAAAATCTTTTAGAATCTGTTAACTTAGAGTGTCTTTTGATAATAAATAAAAAGTCTCTTAGAAATAATTAACTAGAAGTTAATCATTAAGTTTCAACAGCCCATGAGCTAGGAATGTCATCAGTTAGCATCTTAGGTCCTGAAAATACTCCCTCCACCCAGCTCATTGAAGCTGTCTCTGTGGTGTACTGTGAGAACCAAAGTTACATTTTCAGTTTTAATTACTATGCCTAAGAGATCCATGAAACAAAAATGCCTTTGAGCTGCAAGCCCCTTGCCCAAGGACATATAGCTCCTGAAATGTCAGAGGCTATTATTTATGGGAGATAACAAGCCACGTGTTTTTCATTCCAATAAACAAACGTTTGACCCACGTGCCTTGTGTTTGATCACACGTGGAGGTTTAAAGGCTGCAGGTACTTCAAGATGTTTGCCCTTGATTAGACCTGACGAGAAATGCAATTAATTATGGGTTTTCTTTTTTAAGCCCTTGCCGTACTTGATTTTGGGCTGTTTCCCAGGAACCTGGGTATGGACCTGGCCAGAGCCCTGCTAACCAGTATTTAATTAAGGTTTACTTCAAATTTTGATTTCAACTGTGCTAGTGGTCTTATTCTCGCTACTGGGGCTAATAGTATTCACCAGTGTATTTTAAATTTGCCTTGATTTATGACTCTCTTCATTCTGTAAAACTATAAAAACTTCACAAATCTGCTTCCACAATGGAACATGGAATTTGCAGCAACACAAATCTGTGTTCCAAGGCCATGGTCACTCAAAATGTCTCCAGAATAACCCCTCTATACCCTTTAGGATGAGTGCTGTAGTTTTTCTACGTTAGCATTTATGGCACGCAACATGGGTGAATAATCTACTTCTCACAGGAGTAATCACATGAATTACTATGGTACCTCCCATAGACTCACTGGGTCTAGGCTAGTTGGTGTTATTTCCTAGGGTGAATTGATGGTGAGTTTTTTGGGGGACTCTGGATGTCACTGCCTTGGTCAATGGTATATTTTGTTTATTCTGAGCTGGTTAAGAGAATCCTACTGTGATATATAGTTTTTTTGTCTGTTCTCATAAATATTTAAGGTATCTCATTTGTTTGTTTTCTTTAAAAACATTTTGCTATAATATTTAGCTTGTTTGCTTTCTCTCAGGTCTCTCAAGGATTTTGAATCCTGGTTATTGAGATGGTATTCACTATTTTATTTGATTTTGGTGCTTTCAAAGCATTTTTTTTCTTGTCATGGTTTTAATTGATTTTGAAATAATTTGATTTATTTTCATTTAGCTTTTGTCTCCCAACATTCCTTCTCAAATGTACAGTGCTCCAGACTGTTGCTTTTTCTGTGACTTTACCAAGCCTGCAGTTTAGAAGATTTTTAGATGCCTGGTGATTATGACACCAAATACCACAGGCACTTGTTCCCTGCCACAAGTGTGGAAGTGTCAGAAGGAACTTCACTGGCTCATTCAGGAAGACATGTTCAGTGGTTTAATTACCCAATGTGGGAGTCCCCTTATATTTGTGTAAGTGTGCAAGATAATCATGAGACCTAGTGGGAAAAGGTTGCAGGGTAAAAGCTGAGAAAGTTCATCCCAAAAGCAACACACAAAACTGATTCAAAACACATATTTCCTAGCTAACATTGCTAACAACTTTTCAGGAGAAAAAGAAAAAAGGAAAAAAATTATACATACATATATACATACATGCATGCATATATGCGTGCATACATACATGTGAAATAAGTTTCCAAGAACAAAGAAATGTTAAGAGACAGACCACCATCAGTTACTATAGCTGGCATTAAGTCTGATACCCATTAGCTTTCAAGTATTTGGATAAACATGGAGATCTAAAGACAACTATCTCCAAGCTTGATTATCATTAAGACTTAACAATGTCCTAGCAGCAGTTTTTTTGTTTTGTTTTATTTTATTATTTACCACAAACAGGATTCAAAAAATGCAAAGTATCAATGAACAACACCAACAAAAAATCCAGATAAAAATTGTTTTGTTTAATAAATAACAGTTTTAAAAATACCTGTGAGTTAAGTTGGATACTAAAGAATTAATTAAGAGAAACCTCCCAGTTTATATCAGCTAAAGGTAAAACCTAGAGTAACTGTTGTTCTTCCCTTTCTCTGACCCTGCTTCTTTTTTCTTTGTCATAGCTTTTCCTTAGACTCTCATTAAGATAAAGCTTATGAATGGTTGTTTAGAATAAATATGGTTGTAATTAAGTTATACTGATACAAAGATTATACAATTTTAAAACGTATTTAATATCCAGAGATAAAAATTTTAAGTATTGATTTTTTTCTTAGTATCCTTTCACTAAATGACCATTTAAAACCTATGATTAAGCATGTTTTCTTATTGGACAAATCCTTTGCTTTTTAAAAATATAATTATTGCCTAAAGTATATGAAAATCTGTTTAGAAAATGATACCCACATAAAATATTTCCACTAAAATACACAATGATTGGAAAACCTGTCTTTATTGTAAGTGGCTTTTACCTGTGACAATTAAAATTTAATATTAGTTATAGTTTTCTTCAAAGCATAAAAAACACGTGATTTCATCACCTAGAAGAAAAACAACATGGCATCACACACTCCATCATGATTTAAAGATCAGGCCTGCATCTAGGTGTTTCTAACTCACTCCTACAAGGTCAGGAGCTTTCTCACACCACCTGAGAGCAAATTCATATGCACTTGCTCTATGTACTCATCTTCAACGCCACTTATGGTACACACCCTGTGCAGCTAACTTTTTCTGATTTTTCATGTTTTTATATAATTTTGCAATTAAATTTTGATTTGCACCTAGTATATTACTAAATAATAAAATAAGATTAGTCCTGGTTTTAGTGAAATTATAAATAAAAATATGATATCCTTTGATTGATTATACCCTTTTTATGACAGTTTGCTTTCAAACAGATGTTCGAAAGATTGAAGTTCTCATTCCCATTGTCTTTATTAATATATTTTAATTATTCAATGTAATGTGTTTAAAACAAAGTTAAACTAAACTTTCTCTCCATTTACTCTGGCTAGAGAAACTCAAAGATTTTGGTTAATTCTTCTTACCAAATTATATAAAAGACATCAATGATGTTTTATACTTTAAATCTTGATGTTTATTAGTATATAAAATGTTCCATATACAATTAGGATAAAAAATTAGTTTAACAATATTTTAGTAATAAAAAAGAGACAATACTACATTAACTCCTTTAAATATTCCACTCAAATATGAGCAAGACAAATACAAACAATTGTAAATACAGGGAACTGTATAGTTAGTTAATCTCGCTGTGTGGTGGTGCTTGTCTTAAACCCAGCACTAGGAGGCAAAGGCAGACATATCTCAGTGAGTTCAAGGCCAGCTTGGTCTAGAGAGTGGAGTTCTAGGACAACAGAGAAACCCTGTTACACAGAGAAACCCTGTCTCAAGCCCTCCCCCACCAAAAAAAACACAAAAAAATTTGTCTCACAAATTTTGATTATTTTAGCTCTTTCTTTCATCTGTAATCTTCATTCTATTAGGCCAAAAAGGAAAATGTTCTTGTAATGTCAGATACAAAGAGACTATGTAATAATTCTGATCCAGATCATAAAGGCAACTAGTTTCAATATGACCCAGGATCCCTAATGGCTTTTATGAGCTATTCTAGTCTCCCAGGACTACTTACTGTCCTGTTCTCTCTTCAGCCTCATGTCCATAAGATCCTAGGAATAAGCCACCTAGCCAGGAGCAACCTCACAGTATTCAATACATGGCAGTGGCATGCATAAAATGTGACGCTTGGCCAACAGGGAACCTGTGAGCAAAATCCTGGAGAGACGCTGTCTGCCTATGAACAAAACCTACTGGAAGAAGTCTGTGTCTGCAGAGACTGGTGTATACACTCGAATTTCGTTACTGAGGAGAGACTGGAAATCTTCAGGTACAAAAGCTAATTAATTTATCTCGGGCTGTAAAACTACAGTTTCATGAGACTGCCTCCACGCTGCAATATGGAATTTTTGATAACCTAAATCTCTGTTTCCAAGTCATTGTCACTTAAAATGGCTCCGGGGGGGGAAACAAAAAAACAAAAAAAAACTATTTCTTATTACATTTCTTATTACATGTAAGATGAGAGCTATGGTTTTTTGAGTCAACAGCTATATACTTCACACCCAGTGAGGTACTTTCTCTATCAAGGCAGTACCTACTCCTGAAACAGCTACCAACTGGGGACAAAACATTCAAATGCAGGGTCTATAGGGGACATTTGTCATTCAAACAACCACGGACTGTATTTGAAGGGACACTAGTCCACTCAAACATGTGACTCTGGCAGGCGTTCCCTTTCTCTCCCATTTCCTCAGCCTAGCTAAAACCCTTCAGATTACATTGCTAAAGATACCCCTGAAGGTCTATTCTCTTATTTGACCACTTCCTCCTCAGGCTGACTACCAAGGTCCAACTATTAAAGTCTTGAGATCCAGCAATCTATAGCCGCCTTTGGTTCCTTTAATTAACATGCCCAATTAGAATTAACACCTTATATGAACATGGGGTTTCCCCTTGTACCTTTATATAAACTTACATTTTCCTACTTCTCTCTCTTCAGAGACAGTCCTTTGTCCCTCTGGGAATAAATATGTCTGCCCATTTTTCCTTGTTTCCTTTGCCTCGATCATCACCTTTCTTTTTCTCTTATTCCCTGACCTCTGTCTGTCTGGGGCAAACAAATAGCCTTTGTGCTGAGAACTTGACCTTGGGAGCCCTAAGCTGATACCTTTCCTTTCAATATTAAAATTGTCTTATTTTTGACTAAAACATAGGTCAATATACTAGAGTAAAACTTCTATTTTTCCAGCCCACTAAAAAAAACTTAATTTTTTTCTACTTTCAAAAATTTTAATATTGAATTTTGCAATACAATTTGTGTGTCTTACTATTTTGAGTATGGTTGTGGTCAATATTCAATTTTCTTGTACAATATCTGTACAGCTTATTTTTTGTCAACTTGTCACAAATCTGAACATGTCTGGGAAGAGGGAATTTTAATTGAGGAAATGTCTTTATAATATTGGCATTTAGACAAAACCGTGAAACCTTTTCTTAATTAGTTATTGATGCTGAAATGCCTAGAACATTTTTGTTGGTGTCATTTTTAGGCAGATGTCCCTGGAGTATATAAGAATGCAGGGAGAGAAAGTCACGAGAAACAAGTTAATAAACAACATTCTTCCAGAGCTTCTGCTTAAGGTCCTGCCTCCATGTTCCCATCCTGAGTTCCTTCCCTGACTTCCCTCAATGACAGAGAGTGAGCTGGGCATTGTACAAGGAAGCAAACTGTTTCCTCCACAATTTGCTTTTGGTCATGGTGTTTTATCACAACAGAAACTTACCTAAGACAATATCTATTAACTTAGAACCATTTTTTGAAATGTTTGTGTTTCTTCTTTCCACTATTTTATCAAATGGAAGAAATCAAATCTCATGTGTCTGCATGTCTGTTTTTGTGCGTTTTACCTCTTACCATCCCTCAACGTGTTTGATCCATTCCCCAGTGTTAATTACTATCGCTTTAACCACGGCTTAACTCCTGTCATTTTTCTTGTCTAAGTGTTTGCTTTCTAGTAAGAAAGCATGTGTTTTACATTTTAAATTTGTCCTTAGACATATTTTCCTGTTTTTTCTTCTGAGACATGTTTGTAATTCAAGTTATTTTCATATTTTTATTTCATTATATAAATTTTAATTGGTGCACTATAAACTCATTTTACTCTTTTAACATTTATTTTGTCTTATGGGCAATGGAAATAAGGGTGGTTTTTTTTGCAATTTTCTGTTGTGAGTTCTTCAAAATGTATACAGTTCCATTTTGATTTTGTGGCCTTAACGAATCCTGTAGGTTTAGAGTATTTGACTTAGTCTAAACCACTTGGGTCTTGAGTGTGTTCCTCACTTTAAACCCTGTGGGTAGTGTATACTCACAAGAATTCTCTGGAATCTCGGGTACACACTTTACTGTTGAGTCCTTTTAATGAGTCATTGGAAAGCACCTTATGTTTAGAAAATCTTCCTTACTAGACCCTGTTAAATGCAAAATATCTACTTTATTGGTTCCTGGGAGTTACTGACATCTTTTATTACATATTTTAGTTTAATAGCTGTTGTTTTTTTCATGTTTCTTAGAAAAGGCTAGTTTAACACAAGTGAGTATTTTTCAGGCAGTGGAATACACATTTTTCTAATCAATGACCACTTCTTTGTTATATTTTACTTCAACTTCTAATTTTGGAGGCGACTCAAATTGCAATGAGATTGCTAGGCCCTGTGCCCAATAATTTTACTATTTTGAGATGGCAACATGGTAATAAGTGGGTACTTGAATTTATCCACCGCTTTACACACAGCTGACTGACCATGCTCATTTCTCTGACTTGGCTTTCTTTCTTTCATGGAAAAAAATGCATGGATCACAGTCATTTAATTGTTTTGTATGTTTCTATTTTGTTAATGAAGTTCAGCTTCTTCCACTAACTTCAGAGGAAACACTGGGGATAAAACAATGAAGGGGTTTTATAGGCTAACTCACAGAGAAGTCAAACATTATTTCCTTGCTGCCGTGAGTGCATCTCTCCATGATGACAATACAGCCTTTATCCCAAGGCTCGCTCTGGCATTTCCCTTTTTCCCATCATCAAAATCTGGTGCTACTTTTGACTTCTTATTTTAAATTGTGTGGATGGAGAATACTTATTCATTAGTAAAAGACAAATTGAATAATGTTTAACTACTATGCTTATACACAATTTTATATTTTAACTAGCTTCAGGATATATGGGCTGTACTAAATGAATGCCAATACTTTTATTTTTGTCAAGAATACTTTTTTATCCTGGTAAATTTTATAGTTATTACTTTATATGTGTGAAGTAGTAAAGCCAAATAGAAGATCTGCTATATTGGTGGCTCGGATGCTTTCTGAAAGCATCTTATATGGTATAAAAATATTTTGAATAGACATACTAACAGACAATATGACAATATAAAACCAAAATATTATGAATAAGATTCAAGGATGATTTTCAGGGTAGAAGAAGAATTATATAAAACAGATGCTAATTATTTAATATAAAAATAGTTTTGTTACAAACTTAAGCCAAGGTAATTTGTTATTTAGAAAGTAGATGTTTGATGATATAATTTATTCAAGTGTGTTTTGACTAACTGAACACTGAAGCAATTTATGCTCATGGGAAAGGGTTGTCTCTATATTCCCATTCTGAATGAGTCTCCTGAAGCACCCTAGATTCCACCATGGTAAAAAAAACGGAGGAATGCCACAGATTTCAGGTGCCTAACTGTAGTATAGTGTAACATTTCCAAGTTCAGAAATCTAACTTCCATTGATCATATGATCATAGATCTGTCACTTCTGTCTTTCTTATCTTCTGTCCCTTCTCCCTGAGTTATGCACAGTTCTAATCATGCTTGCTGATCTCACTGTAGAATGGGAAGATTAATTGCTAAATGTTGTGGAAGAGCACAGTGTGGAAAGAAAGTTAATAAATCAGAGCTGCCAAAAATTTTGCAGTTGCTTTTTTTAGTAGGGTATCTTAGTGGGTTTCTCACACATTTTCATTGATCAAAGCCTTGTTTATATTCCAAAGGTAGCATACATTTTGTACACTGGGAAGTTCTTCCTCTACTTCCAAAAAAAAAAACCAATCAGAACCTTTACCTTAATTTTCCTAAAGCAGGTTCTGGAATTTTTTTATGTGCTTATCACATGTACATATACATATGAGCATTTTCTTTCTACTTAAAATAGTTTCTCAAGGTTTTTGGCTGAACAAATAGGAGTCATTAACCTATTTTGGGTGGAGGTTAGGCATATACTTTAACTTGTTGGGGTTCCATCTTTGTTTAACTGTACACCAAAGAACAAGCACAAGTAGATGAAGTTAGGTTGAGGAGAGCTTGTGCCAGAAAAACAAAATTAAATGGAACAAAAAGCACGGATGGATAAGAACAAACCACATTTTGGAATGAAGTGACAAAGATTTCCTGCGCATGTTAATTTAGGGGGATTCTGGTCTACTAAACCAACCTTGCTTTATCACTTTTCCTAGAGGCACTGAGGAGGTAACAATAATAGGTGAGGAAAGCTGTTTTTGTAAGGAATTAAAATAGGTACATAGGAAAAAACATTAGAAGCTATCATCAGGATCCCTTCTGTACATTTTTGTAGAGGTGCTTTACAGGTTTTTATAAGTCAGCATAATGTGCCTTGTTAAATGTGCCCAGAATAATGGGATCTGTGCTACAGCAGAGAATTTCATCTGTATTGTGGGCATTCTCTTTTCTTCATAGTAAATCTGTCCCATGTGTACAAAGTAACTCTTACTGGTCATTTTTCCATAATTTGGGGTTACTAAGTGGTGGGTGATGCCTGTGATGCGAATTTTAGTAGGACATGTTTCCTTTATTCCTTCCTTAGTTTAAGAAGCATATAAAGTAATTAATGATTTTCTAAATTGCATGTTAGTGCTCTGATTTAGATATCAACTCAGTATCTACCTGATTCTGCATGCATGATATCTTCAGATTGCTAAAGTAATTAATAATTTTGCATTATTAGGAATAAAAGAAACAAATCATTATCTTATCTACATTATATTAACCAACCAAAGCACTCTGACCAGGAATGAGAATGTTAATTGAACTGATGGAAGATACATTTAAAAAGTTTACTTTTGCCGACTTTTAGAGGAAATGAAGTCCATAAGGAGAAAGCAGGACAATGGGAGGCCCTGGGAACATGTGGCATCTGCTGTAGCACACTTAAGCAAAGCAGGAAGCACACGACAGTTAGAAGCCAGGACTATGACACTCAAGGACCCCACCCACTTCCGCCAGCTAGACTCATAGCTAATTTGAGACAAGTATTTCCTGGGGAAACCTTACATTCTTGTCTACTCACACCAGATAGGGATCCCACACCAGATCAAAGTACAAGATATCACTGAAGGCCAACTTTGTGTACCAATGAGCTTTATTGGGGTTACTTACAGGAATACGAGTAAGGAGTTACTTATAGGAGCAAAATTGACTCAAAGACAGCTGCAGTACCAATGTCTACCCCAGCATGGGTGACAGCTTACAAAAGTTGGGAAACTGGAGCATACTGTGCAGTCTACAAGCAGCTTAACAGGGTAGACATTGTCCTTTCCAAGTGACAGGTCCTCGTCCAGCCAACTCAGCTAGGAAGTTGGTCTGGTCTTAGAGTCTTCTTTGTAGCTTCACTCATCAGGGTGACTCACAGAACTTTGGCTTGTTTGCTTTTGAGATAGCTGGGCCTTGTAAATCTGGTCAGTTTCAGGGACTTCCTGAAGCTACTTTGAATTGTTTACTTTCCTGCTTAAGGAGCTTTTCCTTAGCGTGAATTGTTTCAGAGGGTATTGTTACACAATACCACCTCCCAAGGTTTCTATAATTTCCCAGAGCAGGGTCACTATCTACGTCCAAATGTTCTAACACATGACTCCGTGAGGGAGAGTTGAACACAAACTACAAAAGGGAATATTTAGAAAAGGGGCATATTAATTAAAACTTAAATAACCCCATACATAGTTGTTGGCACAAAAATCCTACCCTTGTGGAGAAATGCCTTGATCTATTAATAAAGTCAAGTTAATTTTCATAATTCAACTTCACATATTTATGATTTTTCCTCTTAGTGGCATCCCCTAGTATGACA
The DNA here is from genome assembly GCA_001685095.1 of Ellobius talpinus. Lineage (NCBI taxonomy): Eukaryota > Metazoa > Chordata > Mammalia > Rodentia > Cricetidae > Ellobius > Ellobius talpinus. The sequence goes on along the minus strand of LOJH01036188.1, from coordinate 4,603 downwards.
CATTTGCTATCACTGAGAAACCTCCAACACCAACAAATCTTTTTAAAATTATTTTTCATCACACTTCCTGATTTAGTGTGTGTGTATGTGTATGTGTGCATATGTGTATGTGTATGTGTGTGCCCTTGTGTGACATGGCAGACTTGTGAAAATCAGTGAATAACTTATAGAATTCCATTATCTCTTTCCACACTATGGATCTAGGGTATCAAACTAAAGTCCTCAAACTTGGGTATGGTTCCTGACTCTCTGAAACATCTTGCCAGGGCAACAGATTTTCTTTATATAACATCAACAGCTCACGTCTTAGTTGGGGTTTCTATTGCTGTGAAGAGACAACATGACCATGGCCACTCTTATAAAGGAAAACACTTAATTGGGGCTGGCTTACAGTTCAGAGGTTCAGTCCATTATCATCATGATGGAGAACATCACAAAGTGTAGGCAGACTTGGTGCTGGAGCTGAGTATGCTACACCTTATAGGCAACAGGAAGTCAGCTGAGGCAGTGGGTTGTATCCTGAGCATAGAAAACCTCCAAGCTTGCCCACACAGTGACATACTTTTTCCAGCAAAGCCATACAACTCCAACAAAGCCACAAGACCTAATAGTGCCACTCTCTATGAGATTATGGGGGCCAATTACTTTCAAACCACCACAGTTCACTTTAGTTTACTCTTGTAGTTATACATATTTTATATGTCTCAACAAATGTTTAATGATAGTCATTAATCACTTTAATATCATACACAGTATTTTCAATGTCTTCAAATTTTGCCTTTGGGCTATCCATTCATAGACATCACCATATCAAGTAAATTAATTTTACCATTTCTATAATTTTGTCTTCTCCTTAATGGGACCTTTTAAAATCATACAGTCTACCACATTTTCAAATTCTCAGTTTTTATCAAATAATGTACATTGAAAGTTTTCCATGTCTTTTTTGACTTGAAAACCTATATTTTTTTAGTGCAAATAGTATTTTATTGCTAGTGTTAACAATATTCTATCTATGGATTGACCTACTGGAGCATATTTTAGCTGCTTCTAAATTTAGCAGTTATGAATAAAGTTGCCATGCATATCTGTGTGCAAATATTTGTTGAGGAATGTGTTTAAATTCCTCTAGGTTAATAAATCTTTGCAAGGTAATTACTTAGTTTAATGGTAAAGTATATGCCATTCTATAAGAAACCAGTGCTCTGTAAAATTGTGCATTCTAACAAAAAGAATGCTGAGTGTTTTCATGTTACATCTTTCTCCACCACCATTTGATCTCTCCAGCATCGTACACATTGCTATTCTGATGGATTGTTTTATGTTATCCGATCATCCTTTTAATCTACAATTCTGGGGTGACATATAGTGCAGAATGTCTTCATATACTTCCCTGCCATCATCTTTTTGGATAATATGCCTCTTAAAGTCTATGGTCTACTTACTAAGATTGTACAATTTCCTATTTGTGTGTGCAAATGAACATGTGTGTATTTGCATGTGCATAAGTGTATGTTTATGTGTGGATATTTATGTGTATTTGCAAATATATTTGTTTGCATGCAGAAGCTAGAAAACATGGTTGTCATCTATTTCATTCTATGAGACCAAGTCTCTCATTGACTTGCAGCACAGAAAGTGGGCTAGGCTGGCTAGCCAGAAACCTCTAAAGATCCAGCTTCCTCTGCTTTCATGTCCACCCCAGCTCTGGAATCACAAGTGCCACTCTATACATGTTTTCTTACATTGTTCTAGAGACAGAACTCTGACTGTCATGCTTGCATGCAACCCCTTAACTGACTGAACAATCCATGTAGAACTTACCATTTCCCAAGTGTTTTATATAAGAGCCATTTATCAGGTGGCTTTTCCCATGCTCTCAACTGATGTGGGATGTTCTTCTGTACATGTGTTGCTTTATTGGTTGAGGAATAAAGATGCTTCTGCTTATGGCACAGCAGAATAGAGTGAACAGAAAAAATAAGAACAGGGAAATATGAGCAGAGATACAAAGAGAGAGTAAGCATAGTCAGGAAGATGCCATGCAGCTGCTGAAGGAGGAGGAAATGCCAGAACCTTACTGGTACGCAATAGCCTCCTGGTGATACACAGATTAATAGAAATGGGTTAATTAAAGATGTAAGAGCTAGCTAGAAATGCACCTAAGTCATCGGTCAAGCAGTGTTGTAATGAATTAAGTTTCCATGTGATTATTTGGGTCTGGGTAGCTGGGAAATGAAAGAGCAGTCTCGGATTACACTCAACACTTTTTTTTCAGAACTCTAAATTTTAGTTTTAATGAAGTATAGTTGCAAATCATTCTGTTCACATATTATGTAATTATGTTCAAGTTTTCTGAGTATTTTTGTAAATTACTTCCCAAATGATTCACATATTATACTTAGGTCCATGATGAATTGTGTCTGATGTACACATATGCATTCATTCCAATATTATGTCTTTAAAAGACATAATATTGTTCCTTGCATCAATTTTATTATCATATCAATTGTTGATTTTCTGAGTTATTATGTAGGTCACTTGTTACTCTGTAGGTCACTGCTGCTCCATTCTCTCACCATTTCCAAACTATATTGCTTACTATCTCTTTAGCCTAAGTGTTAAGTGTGGATAGTATTAGTATTCCAATGTGTTTTTCTTCTTCAATATGAAATTAGCTATTCTGGGCCCTTGGATTTCTATGCAAATTTTTGAACCAAGTTCTCAGTATGGCCAGAACAATTTCCTGTTATTTTTGTAGATATTTCCTTAAAAAATGTAGCTATAATTAGGAAGAGCTGACATATTAGCAAAACTGTGTATCTCCAACCAAGAACATGGACATAGTATCATATAATTTTTCTTTAATTTCATCATGAGAATTTTATAGTTTTTCTAATTATTTCTTATGCTTATTATGAAAGTTATATTCCTGAAACTGCTATTTTGAGCCACTGATACTTACTATCAGTGAGGGTTCTAAGAGATATTCTAAGAGATGTTCATTCATGTCTCTCAGATTTTCTGCACAGCTGACTAAACATGCCACTTGTGAAGAAAGCCACTTTTACCCAACTTTTATTTCCTTTTCTTCTTTAGTTACATTATCTAGCATTTCCTGCATGATGAGAAGGAGGAAGTCTGGCACTCTGGATTTCTAACTGTTATTGTGGCAAGGTTTTGAGTATCTCAGTATTTATCATGATATTGGCTTCAGGAGACATTGATATACATATCTTTTATTAACTTGAGAAAATTACCCTCTGGACATAGTTTACCCAGATTTATTTTTAGTATGAAAGGTTACCATATTTTGTCAAATGCTTCCTGTACATATGAGGATACAATTTCCTAATTTTATAATTTTAAACTATGTATTCATTGATTAAACAAACTACCATGAGGATACTGAAACATATTTATATTCCTATGATAAATGTTATCCCTTATGTTATATTGCATAGCTCAATTTACTAAATTTTAATTCCTATTATTGTTTTAGAATTTCATGCACCCATATAAAGTGTTTTAGTCAAATCCAGCACATCATTCCTTTTCTTCAATGTCTTTCTTATGCCACACCATTTTCCCTCCTAAGTTCATGTGACTGATTTTTAAGGTCATCAAACCCACTTTGTCTATGTATGGACATGTGAGTAGAACCATATGCTTAGCTTTGTTGTCTCTAAAGGATCATATCACTAAGGAAAACTGACTCTTACTCTGCCATCACCATCCTTTGTCAATAACTTTTAAGGGTAGAATTTAATGAGCCTTTCCCCTTCTCATACTGAAATGTTAGCTGATTTGATTTTGTGCAAGGCTTGATAATATAACAGCCTCATTGATTTTACATGTGCAATGACTATGTCATGTCTAGCAAATAATATCCTGTTGAAGATATCTACTATTGGAATGACTATAATCTTTCTGGCATCTCTTCCACAATGATCCCGAGTCTTAGGAAGGGGATGAGATGTAGATGCCCCCATTGAAAGCTGAGCATTCCAGTCTCTTATACTCTGTATGTTGATCAGTCCTAGGTCTCTTTGCTAATCACCAAGTACTGTAAAGAGCTGTTTCTCTGATGAGAGTTAGAAAATGCCCTAAACTACAGGACTAAGGATAAGACCACCAGAATAAGTTGATTACTTTGTCCATTTAGCAGAGTAATAGTTAGCTTGTCCCCTATGATGCAGCCAGACCCAGTTCGTCAATCAGTTGTCAGTAGTACACGTGATCTCCATCTTGTGGCACTGGCCTTATATCCAATTAGATTGTTACCAATTACTCTCATGATATCTGTGCCAATATTGCAGCAGTGGTCTTATCATGCCAGGCTACATGCTGTTACAGCTTACTCAGATGGGTAAGATCACTGACAGCTTTTCTCACTGGTAACATACATAGAAACTTCTAAAACTGTGAAACTAGCCAGTACAGATGAACCTCCCAAAACAGTACCCATTTTTTCTATGTCCTGTGACTCAAATGTGTAGTGTCTTCAACAGTAAGGTCTTATTGCCAAAACTGTGTTGTTTTTTTTTAATTTTTTTTATTAAAAATTTCCACCTCCCCTCCTTCCAATTCCCTCCCCCTCCCC
>LOJH01036186.1:0-15577 GCA_001685095.1 Ellobius talpinus | reverse complement strand
TCTCTCTCTCTCTCTCTCTCTCTCTCTCTCTCTCTCTCTCTCTCCTTTCCTTGCCCCTGTAGAAGTTCTTGGCACTTGGCTTTCACCAAAAATTTCTTGTCTATCTCTTTCACGTGTTCTTTTAAATCCCTGTGACTTAAGAGTTGAGAACACCAAGACAGAACATCTCCAGACAACAGTTCTCTGACCTTCTGTTTTACTGCCCTGTGGCACAGAAGCAGAGCCCATGGAGGCTTACATGGGTGGCAGGAACCTTCTGGAGGAAATATAGTCAGAGAGGATCACCTCAAATAGTGCATGGGGCAGAAACCACCACAGTCAAAATATCCTCGGGTCCCAGAAAAAGATATCCTGAGCCAGGTGCTGGTCCCTGACAGTTGCTTCAGCTATTTTTTTAGTTTCTGTGCTTTCTGAGGTTGACTGCTTTCTCTAATCTGTTTACAACTTTTGTAGGTGACCTGGATTCCTTGAATTTACATCTTGCCAAGACAGCACCTGCTTGAATGATGAATCCTGTGGTAAGTACTCTTGGGCACATTCTTTTTCCAAAATGCCTTTTTTTTCTTTCTAACTGGGGCAGTAATTGCAGGTATTTATGGGGTACAGTAGTGTATTCAATACCCTGAGCAGTGTGAATATCAGATCAGGGGGACTGGCGTATCTGTCACCTTAGACATTTATCACTTCTTTGTGTTGGGAACATTCAAAATCCTCTCCATTAGTTATTTGGAAATCTTCAACTGACAGCTGTTAATCTAGTTATGCTATGGGACTTGCCTTTCCTTCCTTCTTCCTTTCTTTCTTGAGACAGGATTTTGCACTAGCACGGACTGACCTTAAATTCTCACAATCCTCCTGAGGGCCATGATCACAGTTATGAGCCATTATGCCCAGCTACAGATGTTTTCATCTGGCAACATTTTCAGTTACCTTCTTAAAGAAATTCTCTTGAACAACAATCAGTCTCCGTTTTAGGGTTGGTCCCTTTTTATCCACATTGACAGCCCACAATACCACCATAGACAGAAGTCAGAACCCATTTCTGATAAAAAAAAAAAAAAACACCACACCCAGCTTGAGTCTGGTAAACCCAAGGCTGAGGGAAAGTCTGAAAAGTTGCAAGAGTGGCCTGCATCCTGGCCTGGACTCCCATGTGATGTCATAGATATGTGGGACTGATATAAATTTATGTCTGATAGTTTTGGATATTTGCAGGCCGTAATAGATCCATGCCACCTCCAAGAGAGTGATTTATATTTTCAGTTTGTTTGGGGGCACGCTTTATTCTACCAAGCTCTCATGTGACTTATAAATCAAGAGCTTGTTATTCATTATTTTTCAGTAAGATGACTGTGTTGTTTGCTTATAGATGCTGTGGCAGTGGGGAGAGGTGAGGACAAGACAGACTGCTTTTGATAATCTGGTTAATAAACAGGAGTGAAGAATCTCACCCTGAAGAACAAAGCAACAGGAGAATCATTTATTGTGACTGTTTAAGGACAACTTCGGAGCATGATTTGAGCATCTGTGAGGAGCCTGTCTTGACCTGCAGTTTGAATGACTGTGAGGCTGATTTGATTCTTCCAGTAGGCAGGCTGCCAAAGCCTGGCAATGGGATTTCACTGTTCCTAAGTTCAATAGTACCATAGGCTTGGAAATCTGATCTCATCAGTATTGAATTATAAAACCATCTTTCAGGTAAAAAAAATCCACATTTTTTAAGCTTATACTATCCATGTGTCTCAACAAAGATCCAGTTGTGGAAACTGAATGAAAATACACTACTCATCTCGACCCAGTGGCTCATCCTGGTATCTCTAGCCATCTTTATGCCTACAGAGAAAAACAAAGAGCAAAATCCTCCTGGGAGTTCTGCTGGAGAGAATAAAAAAAATTAGAAGAAAGAGCCATATCTCTTAAGAAGAGCCAGGTCGTGTTCTGGAAGCTTGCAAGCAGATTCTTCAAGCATTCACTTCTGCCAGTCTTGATTCCATGTTCACATACTTTCTTCTAACACTTATGTTTTTTTATTGATTAACACATTTAATTTAAACTATATTAACATTTTATTATTTGCTGCCCTGGAGCCTGTCTTGCCATCTCTTCCATTTGAGTCTTTTTGCTTTGTGCAAGTTTGATTCACAATTTCTTACAAGATTCCTTGTTTTATGTAGTCTGTTTAAAATCTTGCATTAGCATCACCCCAGGAGGTACCCATATATCCAGAGGGAGCTGAGATTAAGCAGCATTCTTCCTCCACCACAGATGTTACTTGCACTTTTACTCCTCCATGTACATCCACAGACACCTGTCTCCTGCCCCTTCTGGGCATCATTCCCTTCCTCTCTCTCTGCACATGACTCCTCTGCTCACCTCTGTCCAGGAACACTGGTCAAGGAGTGCCATCAGAGGGCAGTATTAGTTATCTGCCTTTTACACATTTGACCTCCCAGTGACAATTCTTATTGACTACTTTATTGTTTGCACGGTGCTATTCTGTAGTATGATGCATAATGTAAGGGTTCCAATACTGCCCATGTTACTCCCCACAGGGTGCATCTCAGTTGGACAATCCATGTGCCTAGATCCAGACAGGACATTACAGCCACATCCTAATATGGATCCCCTGCACTGCAGCATAGCCATCTGGCAATCATATACAACTTGTCAGTCACCTCTTTGGATGAGGCCTTTCTGGGATCTTAAGGCTCTTATTGGTGTCTCAACTACATTGGCTTAGAACTGGCTCCCTTTCCCCGCTCCAGTCACAGGCAAAGCCAGGTCTTCATATGTATCCATGCAGAGGCACAGGGTTGCCAAGTCCCAAAGCAAACCCAGAATAACTCATGAAACATCAGACAATGTGAAGTTCACAGATCAATGGGGCTCAGTGTCTCCTTTGGGCTCTTTTATTCTGTGCTGGAGTTCAGGGGGGAATAGAGTTGAAAGAGGAGCTGGTAACATTGATGTTTCTGGAGAAGCTGACATCACTTTTGAACTAGAATTCTACTGTCTGTCATATCACCATGGAAACAAGGCAGAATGTTGCCTGGTTTCCTAAATGCCGTTGGGACATGCTGATGTCTCTCCTTGCATTATCCTGAGAGTTCAAAGACCTGAGGCCAACGGACATAGGCTGTGAATATAGAGCTGAGGCAGAAATACTATCACCACAGCCAAGGTGGTTTCCACAGAAGAAGTCCCATTCCGATTTTGTTAAACTAGAGGGGATGACCAGGCCTCTTGTTGTCAATAAACATCAGAACTGGAAGGAAGCATGCAAGGTAGCCAACTGTAGTCTGCATTTACCAGCGTCCTGACTGAAATCCAGCAAAGCCAAGTGATAAGAAAGCCTTACAACACATGGCAGGACCCCTTCCACAATATTCACCATCATTTATTCCTTTAGCATGCATGGTCAGGGATCATCCTCCTCTAAGTTCTTGGGGTACCGTGACAAAGAGATAGAAGAACTGCAACTCTATTTATGGAGCCCCTAAGTATGTACAAGAGATGTAAAGATGAGTTTAACACACTCACATGTGGAGGGATTGCAGATTAGGATAAGAATGGTTAAGCATATCACACAGAGCAATGGGGGAGAAAGAGAAGACTTATTCTAGATGAAAATTCCTGGAAGCTCTTTCTCAAAGCAGAGGATAAGAAAGGTTATGGGACATGCCAAAAGGGCAGAGGTTAGCTGGAGTTAGACCACACACTTCTGAGGTTCTGATAAGTTCAAATGAACTCAAACACAGCATGGAGCTGATTGAGAATTCTTGAACTCTACAACTAGTTCCCAGGAACTCTGTGGGGACCATCGGGAGGAGCAATCCACATCCTATAGAAGAAAGAAAACCGTGTAGAGTTATTTTAGAAATCATGACAAGCGATGACGATGATGACTTGTACTGTCCTGGTGACACTAGAGAAACAGAGGTGTTTGACAGAAGTGAGAAGACACAGAGATGACTTGATTTTGGCTCTGCAAAGAAAATGAAAGTGGAGCCAGAGATGTGCTTCAGACAGATACAGGGTAGGTTACTAATATCATTAATAACATGAGTTGAGAAAGATTGCAGGAAGGCAGAGCTCAGTGAGGGGCTCTGCTTGAAATCCGGAAGACATCTAAGGGCAGGTTTCACCTAAACAACAGAGGTGGTGGTTAATACCATCTGTATCGGTAGAGTATTCTATGGTACAACTGTAGAGAAACAAAGAAAACCCCTCTGAAAAGACAAACAAAGGGAGAATTCAGATGGAACACTAAATAATGCCAGAAGGGTTCACAAACCAGGGATGCCCACATGGAGCGCATGGGAGGAGGTGGGAAGCTTCACATACAGAAGGGAATGCTCTGACTCTGGGCAAGTGTCTGGCAGATTAAGCAACATTGAAATTGCTAACGAAAGTATCTTCCAGAAAGCTACAGCATCAGAGGATAGATCTGAGTAGCACAGGAGAGAATGGGAAAGGGCACTGCTTGTCAGGAGAACCCAGAACTTGTCTGTGCATGCATCTAAGGGCTGCATTGAAAATGTCACCTGTAGTTCTTGTGACCAGGTCCAGAATGCATCTACATAGATTATGTGTGTAGGGTTTGTATTCGCTAATCTATTTTAATCTGTCACACCCTTTCGTGTATGGCCTTAGTCAATGGCACTTTCCTGTGGGTAGCTAATTTTTAACTTTTCAGGGCTTCCCATCCCATTCTGCTCATTCTGTGCACTGGAAGGAAATGGGAAATAATATTCTATTTGATGAAAGTGGGTGGTATTTAGAAACACTATGAGTTCATAATCACATTCTGGACCTTTTATTTATAAGCCCTTTTTACTTATGGCCCCTCCACCCCAGAACGCCATAGAGAGAGGCTCTTGAGAAGTCTGTGCCTTTCATCCTGTAACTAGAGGTCAGGAGTGGGGCTCAGTGTACAAGGGGCTGAGTGCTCAGAAGTAATAAGGCTTAACATATAGGGACCTGAGGTCCCAGAAGAAAAGAATTCAGCCTCCGTGGGGCTGGAGAACACAGGCTTTTCCCTGAAGTCTATAGCTTTGCCAGAGCCATAGCCCTATTAGAAACTTCAGGGAAAGCTCTCCCTCCCTTCTTCCAGTGGACCTCAGGCCCCACCCTGAACCCCAGTAATGGTGAGAAGGCAGTTTTTCTTCTGGCCTACCTTCATACTCCTGAAGTGAGACAGAATCACGGCTGCTCATAGTCACAAGACCCCAAGATGGTCCTCACCTGTCACATATGAACCAAGGTCACCGTCTGCTGCAGGCTGACACCTCAGAAGTGAGTTTTTCAATCAACTCAAGGTAGGAGGGTGGATCTGGATTTTGGTAACCAATCCACGGATATTTTAAGAAATGGAATTGTCCGTCTTTCCCTTTAAACAGCATTCTCCAGTCTCTCGTTACATTAAATTTAACTTCTCCATCTTAAAACCAGAATGGGACTATAGGTTTCAAAGAGAGTCCTCAGTTTTAAAAGGAGTTTGGATAGATGGCAAAGGCCTTTGAGGCAAGAGCACCCCTGGCCAATTAACTGGGCTTGCAAGGCCACCTCAGCACCTACCATAGCTAGCAAGCAGGAGACACCATTTCTCTCTTTTTTTTCCTGCTTTCCAAACTCACTGGACTTCCTAGCAGCGAATATGAGACTGTGCTACTTGCTTGTGACTTGGTTTTAGAAACGGGATTTAACTGAATTTTGACCAACCATGATTCTTTGACTAACTTGGGATGCCCACACTTTGGCTTAACTCCTGAAATGAATCTTACTGTGACATATAACCAACCTAGATAAATCTCAATCATCATTTTCCTTACAAATATCCCCTAAGCTAGAAGTTTTAACACGAAAGGTTCTGGTAAAAAGAAGGAAGGAGCAGGGTAGTTGACACAAATGAGATCCCTGGTCTTCCCTGCATGTGGAGGAGGAAGGAGCGCAGGAGTCTGGGTGTCCATAGCCTAAACATCCCAACATACCAAATAGGCCACACTTCAGGAAATTCACAAACACCTTCCTACTTTCCAGGACATCTAACCCATTTTTCGTTAATAACTGATAAGAAAAAAAAATCCCAAAGCCAGGGAGAATTGCCTGTCTCCCTGGTCCAGAAGAAGCATTGGCATTGATGATTTTGGAAACCTTATTATTTTTCTTTCAGCTCAGTGGAATTGATTCCTATAATTCATAGAATTGTTGTACAAATAAATTAGAACCTTGGTGTTGCCTTGCTTGAGCTGGTAAGCAGGAAATGTTAGTTCCCTTTGTTCAGATGTAGCGATGCCTCTGGGGGCCAGGCCATGGAAACTCATCCTACCTGAAGTTATTTTTCTTATCTTTCCACCAGACTATGGAACTATGGAAGGGAAACATCCCCACACCATGGTGGAAATAATTAAAATTAAATAAGAAATAACGTATTGCTCAATGGTAAAGTCCAATTAAGGGGATAGGAATAGAATGTAAACAGTTTTTCTGTTTCTGGGAAAGGCAAATGAAATGACCTTCTGACTTTTGCTACAGATACCTTCAAACTCTGCCTGCCCCCAAACTCTCATTGATCTCACCACAGGTCACACTGTGTTTTCCTAAGTTACCGCTGGGCAGGAAGTGCCCTTGAGTTCCTCTGGTTAGGATTTACTCCACTGGATAGGGGTTGGGAGCTGGCAAGCCAGTGCGAGATCTGCTGTTCAGCAGCTCATGTCTTAGTTAGCAGCACGCTATGTATGGGGTGGGATACCAAATATAACAAAGTCTGTGTGGATGAGCTGGATGGCTGTGAAGACTGAGGTGCAGCTGCATGGACTCTTGGACCGTCGTCAGGCGGCAGCTGCAGATGGAGTCAGGTCTTGAGATGGGTTTTTCTTGCTGCGGTCAGAGGTGAGCTCTGCAGAAGAAGGTTCTGTTGAGCTCCTGAGCCAGTGTCAGGAAGCTGAGAGTGTGGACTGCATGTTGTGCTCAGAGCCTGGACACATAGATCATCAGCGCACACTCAGCCAACCCAAAATGGGGGTCCTGTGTATGCATCACTCATCATTGTTAAGCAAGCATTGCCTTTGTTTCAGAAACTCTCCTTGTGTGTGGATCACATGTTCACCTACTGTCAGGATGATGAGACCCAGACATAGCTAAGGACAATAGAAAGAAACCACAATAATCACCATAAAGACTTATAGTCGTCTTGGCTCCTTATCTTGGGCATACCTGCAAGGCTGTGGAAATTGCCAGCTCTGGGCCCCTGAGCCAACATTTCTCAGAACCTCTGGGGTTTTGTCTTGGAATTGGAGGTATTTCTGTACCCACAGATGCCACTATGCAACTAAGATGGTAACATAGTAGATGCTCAATATGACTGTCACAGGAATCACCCTGACTGACACACCTGACCCAGTGTAGACTCAGGAGAAGTCTTATGTCATGGGATGCTAGAGCTAAGTCAACCTGAGCCCACTGTTAAACTGTTAAGAACTTAACCTTAGGTAAGGAAAGGCCAATCACACCACAAAGGCCGCAATGTGCCGCAAATCAGCCTTTCAGCTCAGCTCCAAGCTCTTCTAAGAGGGCTGCTCATCAAACAGGCCACAGGCCCATAGNCCTCCTGCCATTCTGCCCCTGTGATAACGTACAGCATCTACCAGCTAAAGACTCAAGTCCTGGATAGAAGGGAGTTTCAAACCCTTCATCGCTCTCTAGCCTCTTTGCTTTCTCAGTCCTGACCACTCCATGTTCATCTATAGAAAAGAAGATTTCGGTTTCCTGCAAATCAACCAGAACATCAATTTTAGATGAAGGAGAGAAGGAAGAAAGGGAGAAGATGGTGTTGAAAGACTTTAAATATTTATGATTTTAAAGGTATAGTATTAACAATCAACAGCAGTTGCTCTTCTTCAGTAGGTTGTATCATTTAACGAAGAATGGGGCAGGACATGGCCGACATGAATGTGGTGATGCTCTCCCATCCTGCCTACAGTGCTCAGGATTATTCATGCCTGGAACACAGGCACTTTTAGGTGAAAACGTAATAAGAAGGATTCCTGGATCTGATACCTTACAAGGAGCCTGGCCTCTCTGAAAGCTGCTTCTAGAGGAGAGGGATGCTTGGTGATGGCTGTGCATAGCAAGCAACATTATAAATCCAGATTAGCAAATTTCCAGAATTCCCTTTGGAAGGTTGAGTACATAACAGACTCTTTTCAGGGTCACAGTTGCTAATCCCAATGGAAAGGCGAAAACCTACTGCATTGCAACAGGGCCCACCCCAGGGCATTTTTCCATGATTGAGACGAGAGGAGATTTTTCAAGCACTTAGCACATGAGTGGGGTAACTGCCTACAGTCATAGGAGCCACCACAGCAACCCCAGCAGAAAGAGAGTAACAGACAGGAGGTGTCTCAGCATGCTGAGTCCTAAACACCATTGTGGTTTCCATGGAGATTTGCTCAGGGTCCTACATCGGGCAGGTGTAACTATTCTAGAGGGAGGGAAGATATTCTAAACAGAGACACATGTGTGGTTCCCGTTGGCTATCAGACTGTTGAAACAATGAGCAATGAGGCACTGGAATGTCCCAGGAATCTCATGCCAGAGGTAAGAGGAGGAGGACTAAAGACTCGTACAAGCCACAAGAACTCTCTGATAAAAATCTGTTTTACACAGACCACCTTACAGGAGAGACTGGAGCAGAAACAGTGACGGGTCAGCCATGACCGGGACTACTTAGTTAGAGCTCTTGTCCTATATTTAAATCTAAACCTCAGCCAGACATGGTGGTACAGGCCTTTAATTCCAGCATTCAATATTACTGTCTTGGGGTCTTGATCGGATTCTTGTTCTCTGCCAGTTAAAGTATTAAAAGACAAAAAAATCTCCAGGTAATGGTGGCACACACCTTCAATCCCAGCACTCGGGAGGCAGAGGCAGGCAGATCTCTGTGAGTTAGAGGCCAACAGAGTGAGTTCCAGGACAGCTAGAATTGTTACACAAAGAAACTCTGTCTCAAAAAAAAAACGAAAAAAAGGTAAAAAAAAATTTGACAGTACAGGTAGTAGGGTTAAATATTAAGCATTGCAAATAGGAACAGACAGAACCAGCAGATGCAGAAACATGGTCCAGCAGATACAGAAACGTGGTCCAGCAGATACAGAAACGTGGTTACTGGGGATGTGGACACAGACTCATGCTGCCATCACAGGAAGATAGATCCTCTGCAAAGCAGAGGAGCAACTCTGGAAGAAAAACTCCAGTCTTTTCTCGAGAACTAGGGGTTTTTTAAGTCCCTGAAGATCCTCCCTCCCTTAAATTAGTGTTAATCAGTTTGAAGAAAGCTAGGGTAATTGATTGGCCCACACTACTGTGTAAGCATATCCTGGCCTGGCTTAACTTGTTGAACCAGTCCATCAGCAGAGGGCTGCTGGTGGGACACAAAGCCCACAAGGCCTTTGTTTGGAGCTGTCAGGCATTTGTCTCAGGTCAGAAGGGGAGAAAGAAGCTGGCCATCTTTGCATCTTGGAAGTTCACCATATCTATTACCTGCCCACAGCCCCTCTCCTATCTATCTGCTTACCAGGGAATATGCCTAACTCCTAGTCCTTCATCAAGAGGCAGAGACAGGCTGATTTCGGTAAATTTGACGTTCACTTTATCTACATAGTGAGTTCCAGGCTGGCCAGCCTACACAGTGAAACCCTGTCTCTAAATAAAATCTAAACCTTATGCCATGATCCTTATGGACTTGCTAGATCACTGGACATCTTTTGGTTGATGATGATGTTTCTCTATCCAATGTGGTCACATTGAATGAATCCCCTTTCTCTATTCTTAATTATTAAAGTGAGTGGTGGTCAACTCTAGGATATTAGGGCTGCCACTTCCAGGCTTTGACTTAACAGTTCCCAGCAGCAGTCACATAAAGGCAAATGCTACCGGTGCATGACAAGACAGGTCTGTTGAATTTTGCAATGCATTGTAAAGCCAAACAGTTACTGCCTGCGTCTGAAGTTGTTTCAGTTGACTGGTGATTACTGTGCAGAGGACAAAAGCCAGGCTTCCACATTCATAAAATAACATGCCTCCCTAAATCTGGAAGTTTCTCCACTCTACTGGGGACAAAGGGAATAGTTGCTTTTTTTTAATATAGCCAGGAGCCTGGTGAGGAGTTTATTCTTAGAACTGAAAATTCTTTTTGCAGTAAGTTGCTTAGTCAATTGTACTTGCTAATAGCTCCTCATGGGTCCTGCCTGGAAGAGTGGAAGAATGACAACCCTTGGTCATCAGAGAAGATTATTTCCTCTAACCATGCCAAGACTTTTTCTGCTGAAAACATGTTCAGTTGCCTACAAGAAAGTCTTCCAAAGCTGGTTGGGACTTTCAAGGGACACAATGGGCTTGGTGGGAAGACAAAGACCCTATGAGGTAGTAGTGTTTGGGCACTACAGTAGGCTTCTCCCACCTAGGGAGGAAACACTTTTATTCTCACTCCCAGTGAGCATATCAGCACACACACATATCCAAAATGGCTGGGTGACTGGGCAATCATGGGAAATGCATCTTCAAAGAGGGTTCTACAAGTTTTGCGTACATCTTCCCTGATGGGGACAAAGGGAGCCTGGAACCTGCTTTGAGGTAGAAATCAGAACTGAATGAATGCTATTCAAGTTCTTGATCACACCCAAAAGAGTTTTTCGCTTTGTAAGACTGCAAAGGAAAAGCCAGGTTTGCATGGTTGTAACAAATGTGTTGACTTTCACTATCTACCAGCATATAATCTTGGGAATGCAAGGGTTTTTATTTTCATTTGGCATCATAATCAACTTACTATTTCCCAGCGGATCTTTTTCATTTCTTAACACTGGAAATTTTGCATGCAACAGTATATATTATGATTTGGATTTAAATATAACCAGGAAATACCATGTGCTGGAGACTTTTTCCCCAGTGCATCACTGCTCAGAGGCAGGGTCTTCAGGAATGGGGTTACAGACTATGCCAGAGTGAGAGGACAGAGACACAGCTCCCCAAAATTTCTTAATCATTTAGGGACTTTGACTCAGCACAGTCTTGGATTCTTGACTGTGACATAGAAATTCATTACAGATATAGCCAGTATGAAACAGAATTATAATTTTTTCTTAATAATTTTATTTATTTATTTTAAAACAATCTTTTCTCATTTTACATATCAAGCCTAGTTTCCACTCATACCCCTCCTCCCACTCACTCCCCTTTCCTTCCCCCCCATTCTACCCCCATCCTCTCCTCACAGAAGGAAGGCTTCCCATGGGAAGTCAACAAAGTCCGGCACATCACTTTGAGGCAGGACCAAGGTCCTCCTCACCTCCCATATATCTAGGTTGTACAAGGTATCCCTCCACAGAGAATGGGCTCCAAAAAAACAGTTCATGCACTAGAGATAAATCCTGGTCCCACTGCAAGTGACCTCACAGACTTCCTAAGCAACACAACTGTCACCCACATTCAGAAGGCTTAGTTTGGCACTAGGGAAATTTTCAAGAATCCACAAGGATAACCCCAGCTAAGACCAAAAGCAACAGTGGTTAGGATGCCTGAACTGGCCTTCCCTTGTAATCAGACTGATGACTACCTTAATTGTAGAACCTTCTTAATCACAGAACCTTCATCCAGCAACTGATGGAAGCAGATGCAGAGATCCACAGCTAAGCACTGGGCCAAGCTCCCAGAGTCCAGGCAAGAAGAAGGAGGAGCAATAATATGAGAAAAGGGGTCAAGACCATGATCAAGATACCCACAGAAATAGCTGAGCTGATCTAGTGGAAGCTCACTGACTGCAAACTGACTGTGGGAGAACCTACATGGGACCAGAGTTATAGATTTTATTAAATATGTTTTAGAATAGAATTTAAGATGGAAGGCATGGGAACTGAGAAGTGCTCAGAAAGAAAGACATACCCAAGTCAGGCTATGTGTTTCCCAAAGGAGAGTAGGAGAAAATAAAACACATTTCAGTGTAGGTTAGGCTTTTCAAGGAAAAATTACAGTAAATTTTCTAGCATTAGCTATATATACCATTTTGGTAGCTCGCCAGTTACAACTTAAAAGGTTACCAAAAGATCTGTTCTTTTCTTTACCTCTGTCTTTTGATAAATGAGGTTATAGAATGGATCCAAAGTGCCTTGGGTAAAATTATAATCTGACAAGGTAAACCCAAAATCCGCTACAGTTACTCAAAGGGGTTAGTATGTGTTCACTCCCTGTAATGGGGTTTCCTATAAGAGGTCATGAAAATAGAAAGTTTATAACTGAGAAAGGAAGAAGATTGTATGCTGTAGGATAATGCTCTTGTACCCTGTAAAGATTTGTCACTTGTATTGGTTTAATAAAATGCTGATTGGCCAGTAGCCAGACAGGAAGTATAGGAAGGGTGACCAGAATAGGAGAATTCTAGAAAGAGGAAAGGCTCAGTCTGCAGTTGTCACCCAGATTAAGAGGATGCAAGATGAGAATGTTTCACTGATAAAAGATACCAAGCCACGTGGCTAACACAGACAAGAATTATGGGTNTTGTATTGGTTTAATAAAATGCTGATTGGCCAGTAGCCAGACAGGAAGTATAGGAAGGGTGACCAGAATAGGAGAATTCTAGAAAGAGGAAAGGCTCAGTCTGCAGTTGTCACCCAGATTAAGAGGATGCAAGATGAGAATGTTTCACTGATAAAAGATACCAAGCCACGTGGCTAACACAGACAAGAATTATGGGTTATGTAGGATGTAAGAGTTAACTAATAAGAAGCCTGAGTTAATAGGCCAACCAGTTTATAATTAATGTAGGCCTCTGTGTGTTTCTTTGGGACTGAACAGCTGTGGGAACAGGCAGGGCGGGAACCTCTGTCAACAGTTATATGAGGTTGATAATTGTTCTGAAATTCTTGTTTCTGTGACGGCAAGAGTCTTCAAACATACTCCAAGACAGAGAGCTCTCTTTTCTTCTCATATCCCCCTAAGTTTTCCCTGTCGTTCTATCCTGCTTCAACTGGTTCATAGGAGCTCTGTCCTCATGAATGTATTTTTTCCATCAGTGTCACTATTTAAAGGGTGACTGGGAGGTGGTGGGAACTTTGGGAGGTCTGTTTGTTTTCCTGTCATAGCTACTCCCTATTTGCAGGAGATGAACATATCCTAACCCCTTTGTGCAACCCAAGTGACCCCTAGCTTTACATTATCAGATTATAATTTTACCAAGGGACCTCTGAAGCCACCTATAATTTTATTTATCAAAAGAAAGAAAGAAAAGAAAGATGGGGGTCTTTAAGTAATATTTTAAGATGTAACTTATGCAAGAATGGTGGCACATGGCCTTAATCCCCAAACAGGCAGGAGGATCTCTGTCAGTTCAAGGCTAGCCTAGTCCGCAGAGCAAGTTCCAGGACAGCTGAGGATACACAGAGAAACCAAACCAAATCAAACAAACAAAAACAAAAATAAATATGTAACTTGAATGTCACCAATATGTGTACCTATGGATAGTGCAAATAGAGCCTATATTCTAAGATGGCAATGGGACAATTCTGTTTTTCCCAGAGGGAAAAACCACTATATAATAACCATACTGAAGGCCTAACACATATGATCAAGTATGGCTTATATCTTTTACAGGTGTAAGCTACAATTTTCTGGGAATCTAACAAATAGGATTACAAAATCCATTTATAGTAAAAGATGTGGTTTATATGATTCTTATACAATTATACAATTACACAATTATACAATTCTGGTGACCAATAATTTTATTTTATCAGATTGTAATAGTCAAGATACCTCAACTTAATATCTCTTTTTAAAAAAAAGAAAGAAAGAGAGAGAGAGAGAGAATGGGGTTTCCCTAGAAACCCCTTCAGCAATGTAATTCCAAAAGCCTCCAGAGTTGTACATATAGTTGTTGCCAAAACACTTAGAAGCGACTCTCTCTTAGGAACCCCACACTCATGCTTAAATATTTGTCAAATCTTTTCTTAACAAATTCCAACTTTGCTTTTACTACTTCATCCTGACCTTCTTTTCTGTGGCAAATAATCCCATTTTCACTTGAGTAGCGGTCTGAATAGAACCTGTCACGGGCCTGCAGGTAGCACCACGGAGCTATATCTCTGGCCTACAGATGCTGACATGGCCTTATTGGAAGAAGTGTTCCCTGAGAGCAGGCCCTTGAGTGATACATTGTATCTCAGGCTCATTCTCTTCCTCCTTCCTCTCTCCTTCACCCCCTCTCTCTTTCCCCCCAGATGGCATGAGCTGAGCAGCTTTGTTCCACTGTGCATTCAGTGTGCTGGAGGCCTATCTTCTATAGCCCTAAAAACAATGGGGCCAATTAACCCCTGACTAAATCCTAAATCATGAGGCAGAGTTAACCTTTAATTTTGTAAGGACTAAATTCTAAATCATGAGCTAGAATTAACCTTTCAGTGGTAAGTTGATTTTTTAAGGTATTCTGCCTTCTGAACAAACAGGAAGTGATGAAAAGGAGAGTACAAAGATCACCCACATTCTCATCATCTACCTTCTCTGCCAGGATAGCTGCACACCACTCCATGTGACAGCCTCAGCTAATAGCCTTAATGGTTGGATTTTTCTACTTTGAATTATCTGTTTATGGCTTCCTTTCACAGAAGGTTTACATTAGACTCTTTTCTTCCAAGGAACTTACAGGAATCTTTTTCTAGGCATTAGTATTTCCGTTTTTATATTTTATTTTTTTAAAACAGTCTTTTCTCATTTTACATACCTATCCCAGTTTCTACTACCTCCCCTCTTCCCTCTTCCCCTACCTTCTCCCTACCCTCACCCACCATCCATTTCTCAGAGAGGGTAAGGCTTACCATGGGAGGTCAACAAAGTCTGATATATCACTTTGAGGCAGGATCAAGGCCCTCCCCTATATCTAGGCTGAGCAAGGCATCCCTGCAAGAATAATGAGCTCCAAAAAGTCAGTTCAAGCACTAGGGATGAATGGGATGAATCCTGGTCCAACTGCCAGTGGTCCCACAGACTGGCTAAGCCATACAACTGTCATCGCATTCAGAAGGCCTAGTTTTGTCCTATGCAGCTTCCCCCACTATCAGTCCTGAGTCAGTGAGCTCCCTCTAACTCAGGTCAGCTGTTTGTGTAGGTATTCCCCTCATGGTCTTGATCCCTCCCTTTGCTCATATTATTGCTCCTCTCTTTTTTTGACTGATCTCCAGAAGCTCAGCCCATTTTTCTGTTTTCCCTTTCCAGGGGATCCATGCATGTCTCTTGTAGGGTTATCCTTGTTACTTAGTTTCTCTGGGGTCGTGGACTATAGGCTGGTTATCCTTTTATCCTTTGCTTTATGTGTAATATCCACTTATGAGTGAGTACACACCATGTTTGTCTTTCTAGGTCTGGGTTACCTCACTCAGGATAGATTTTTCTAGTTCTATCCATTTGAATGCACATTTCAAGATGTCATTGTTTTTTTAACCACTGAGTAGTACTCCATTGTGTAAATGTACTACATTTTCTTTATCCATTCTTTGGTTGAGGGACATCTAGGTTGTTTCCAGGTTCTGGCTAT
>LOJH01036183.1:0-15577 GCA_001685095.1 Ellobius talpinus | reverse complement strand
CTCGCCCTCCGCCCCGAGCCCGGGTGAGCGTCGCCTACGGGCTCCAGTCGTCCGGAGAGTGGAGTCGGTACCACCGCATTCTGGTTCCGCACCGAGACGTGACCCGGGCGCGACGCTGCGAGCGTGGGTCCCACCGGGAAAGGGCAGTGAGCGACGCTCCGAGACCACGGACGTCTGGAGGCAAGACGTGTAGGGCTTGAAGTAAACCTGAGTCTTCGGGATCTGGAGAGTACGTGTTTTTGAATCAGCCGGATGCAGTATTCTTGAAACTGGACCTATGGATTAGTAGGGTTCGGTCATTGTAGCCGTAAATGGAGTAACGGGGCCTGTGTCAGAAGCTGTTTCTTATTAAATTGAATCAGCTGTCCGGGATGCATCATTGACTTTGGTCTTAGAATAGACTTTTTTTTTTGCGGGGATATGGTCCCGGTAGGGGCTCTCTAGGCAACTGGAACTCGTGATTCTCCACCTTCCCAAGCATTGAGATTCTGCCAACACTGATCCGTCTACTTACCCCCTGTAAATATTAACACCTTCCCCAGTTTTGCCCCTAAGAAATACGTGCATTAGTATTTTTTCAGATCATCTTTGTGTGTTAAGCTAAAAAAAATCAACCATGCTATACAGGTGCCCTACTCAACTATATCCTCAGAACACTCCATAGTTTTCATTTTGAAACTGGGCCGCACTAAGCTATTGGGCTAGCTTTGAACTCATTTTGTAGCCCAGACAAGCCTTTAAACTTGTGATCCTTCTGCTTCAGCCTCCGGAGTAGCAGAGATAGCAGGACCTTCTCCACAAAGCTCAGCTCTGCTTTTTTTCTGAGATTAATTACTGGGTACTGTCTCCAAAAGTTCAACTGTGAAAACCTCAGATTGTGAAAAAATCAGATTTGGAGGCCAGGGAAATGTTTAGTGTGGTTGCTGCCATTGCTTTATATCTGTTGTCATGGTAAAATCCTTAGTGTGCCTTTAGCCTACTCTGTGGTTGAATGCTTCCTGCATATCGATGTCCCATCTTGTGCTTTGGTAGGTAATTAAAATTTTAAGAGGCATGTAAATTCAGTGAACCATGTCTGCTGATTTGAACCAACTATTAAAAAAAAAAATAGCCGCAGAGCTGGAGCTGTGCTTGAGAAGGAAGCTAAGTCACTGCTTCAAGCCAAGGTGGAGGGATCACGAAAGATCCTTGGGAAAGCAAGGGAGTGAGGAGTGGACGCCTCACCAAAGGCTGCAGAACCCAAACCACAGACCTCCAACCGGGAGTTGGAGAGCACTAGCATTACCGACTTTGCAATGAGTATATGAAATTATTTTGTAAATATTTTCAACCTTTAATAATCAGAATAATTCCTTTGGAGCACTTTCTATATTAGCACATTTTTAGATATTAAAAAACTATTATAAAACTTAAGTTATAATTCTAGAAAATATATTGTTCACAAATGTTGATATGTAAAAACTTATTTTTGGAAATAAATTTGGCTTATGTAAGCAAGAACTGATATGCTGGAGAATCTTGGTATGTGATGTAGCTAGTTTTCAAGGAGTAGGGTCAACAGTTGACATCCTTTGAAATACCTGAACCCCACACGGCCATGTGCATAGCAACCCTCCTTATGCCTGTTTCTGTTGGCTAGATAGTTTAATTCAAATAATTCTGCTTGGATTCTTCATTGTTGTTTTTTGTAGAATTGTTAAGTTAAATGAAGGCCTGTGTTGAACAGGCCTGGACCCCTCCAATGTCTACACTCTGAAGATCTCTTGCATCAATCAGATTCTAATAGTGTTGAGGGAAGAGTCAGCCAACAAGCCAAAACTGGGCACTGAAGTTAACAACAGTTTTCTGTTTCCTTGCAAATACCATATTTCTTTATGATTGGATTTTGCACACGGTGGAATTGATAACTTTGGTTTTTTTCACGTTCATGAAAATAGTTGTCTGGTAACATAAATGGCTTCTGCGTCAGTCCCACAAACAAGACAGGGACCTAAAATATCCAAACTGTTTACAGACAGAGTTCTGCTGGGAAGCAAGCTTGTGATTTCAATGCGGTCTTTGGCAGGATCTGTGCTGAGCCAGGAACTTATTAGAGACTGGTGAACAGAGGCCTGGTTACTTATGCTATGAGACAGGAAAGTGCTGCTTCTTCCTCCTGTGAGAAGAAAAGAGGAGGGAAAAAATGTTAAGACATGTCCAAGGCAACTTGTAATATAAAAATGTTTATTGGGACTCAGAGTTTCACAGGGGTAGAGTCCACGACTATTATGGAGGGGAAGCGTGGCAGCAGGCAGACAGAAATAGCCCTGAAGCAATAGCTGAGTTTACATCCTGATCCACAGAAAGACACTCAGGAATGGCCTTTGCTTTCGAAATCTCTGAGCACCCCCTAAGTGATACAACCAACCAGGCCACAGCTCCAAAGCCTTCCCAAACAATTCTACCAACTGAAGATTAATCATTCAAATATATGAAGTCTATGGGGGGCTCATTCTCATTCAGCCCATAAAGACTAACTTCATAACACTAAACATAAATCTTCTGTTGATATTTCAAAAAGATAATAATTCTAATATATTTAACTCTGTTAAATCAGGCTTATGTGGGAAGTGAATAAGCACAAGATGATAAAAAAATCCTATTATGTCACCTTTTTAAAATTATTTTGTTTTTTGTTCTTTGAGATGGGGGTCTATGTAGTCCTGGCTATCCTGAACTGCTTATGTAGACTAAACTGGCCTCAAATGTTCAGAGATTTGCCTACTCCACCTCCTGAGTGCTGGAACTGAAGGAGTGTATACCACAACCACTTCCTATCATGTCGTTCTAAATTTTTCATTACATGTGTGCAGGCATGTGGCCACAACCAAAGGGGGAAAGCAAAAGGAAAGACTTGTTCTATTTTTAATTATTCGTGTATGTGCATATGGATCATGGAGATCAGAAGGCATCTTGTAGGACTCTATTCTCTCCACCACGTGGGTGCTGGGAATCAAACTCAGTTGTCAAACTTGGTGGCAGTGCCTTTTCCCACTAAGCCACCTCACTAGCCTTATGTCGTCTTTTTGACTAAAAACGTATTCAGTGTTAGTAAATACTGAACATTTGAAGGGAATATATAGATACCAAATTTGTAGTCAAAAGAAAACCCAGAAATTTAGTTGATCCCCATTTTTTCTGTTTATTGTTTTAATGAAAAAATCTCGGAGAGGTACCATAAAGAAACAAAAATAAGGAAAAAAGAACCCAAAATGTACACAGAAACATAAGTTTCTCACTTGGGAGGCAGAGGATCTCTGAGTTCAATGACAGCCTGGTCTATAGAGTTTCAAGACAGCCAGGGCTACATGGAGAGAACATGTCTTAAAAACCAAATAAACAAACAAAAGAAATACAAGTTCCTAGTTCATATGAATGAGTTTATAGGGGCCCAAGAGATGGCTCAGCTGTTAAGAACATACACTGTTCTTGCAGAGGACCTGGTTCAGTTCCCAGCACCTACGACTGATGGCTCACAACCACCTTTAACTCCAGCTTCTGGGATCTGACACCTTCTGATCTCTGCTGCAACTACACTCATATATACACACAGGAATATAAACACACACAGCATACAATTGAAAATAAAATGAATAAGCTGGACAATAGTGATGCATGCCTTTAATCCCAGCCCTTGGGAGGCAGAGACAGGCGGAGGATCTCTGTGAGTTCGAGGTCAGCCTGGTCTACAGAGCAAGTTCCAGGATAGGCTCCAAAGCTACAGAGAAACCCTGTCTCAAAAACCCAGAATAGATAGACAGATAAACTGAATCTTTTGCTTTCCCCTTTGGTTATTTTATGTGTATGGGTGTTTTGCCTGCATGTATGGCTGTGCACCATGTGTGTGCCTGGCGCTCGGACACCAGAAGAAGGCACTGGATCCCCTGGAATTATAGATGACTGTGAGCTGCCATGATGATGGTGGGAATTGAAACAGTCCTCTGAACTCTTAACTGCTGAATCCTCTCTCTAGCCTTTGTGCTTTTGTTTTTGTTTTGTTTTGAGACAAGGTCTGTTTTGTTTTTAGCCGCAGCTGGCCTTCAACTTGACTCTGTATCTTACTTAGGGCGTACTTAAACTGATCATCCTGCCTCCACCTCTCAGCTGTTGGGAGGTTCCACTAAGGCCTGTTTTGCTCCTTTTCTTTATGCTCCTAGTCTGCTTACTCCCTACACAGTAATTTCATGTATTTTTTGCAGTTACTTCCTGTTTTATTCTACTGTAGTCGGTGCTTTTAACCGCCGAGAATGTGTGAGCTAGAGAGATGATGTCTGTGAGCACTACACACATTGGATCCCCTGAAACTGGAATTACAGACATACATGCAAACAAAACACTCATACACCTAAAATAAAAGTTAATCTTAGAAAAATAGGGAATGTGGGCAAGTTTGGTGGTACACACCTTTAATCCCAGCACTCATGAGGCAGAGGCTGGCAGATCTCAGTGAGTTTGAGGTGAGCCTGATCTACACAGCAAGATCCTGATTCAACTTGAGATTTTAAAGATCCTGAAACAGCACCCTGGAACTTTACCTTGGTGAAAGAGAGAAGACTTTTCGGATCCATTTGTGGAGGCATCCCAGTGCCAGAGGGATCCATCTTCAGAACAAGTAAACAGATGATCTGGATTGGATGGGTGGAAGTGAACCTCCCACACTAAGAGACAGAGGCAATCAATGTTAATAGTCCAAGAAGGTTAAATGATGTAACAGTTACTGATTTTTCTGGCCTACTCCACAAGTAATGGCTTTTTTTTCTATCTGCATGTTATAGTCACCAAAAGGTTATGATCTGTCATTTCTTTACTTTTGAAGTCTTTGATTTTTAACTAAAGTTTATAGGTTCGCCAGCTCATCTGCACATTTTTATCCACTAGTGTGATCTAGCAGCTAGGAGACAGAAGTTTGTCTTGAACCCCTAATCTCCCTGCCTCCGCCTCCCAGCTGCTGGAATTACACATGCATGTCTGAACATTTCTTAAATAAGGTCAAGCTGCAGTACAGGTTTAATGTTTGCTTACTTGTATTTCTATTCAAGCAAAGGCATTCTATTCGAACAGAAGAGGGCATCAGATCCTCTAGGACTAGAATTACAATTAGAAGTTGTGAGCCAGCATGTGGGTGTTGGGAATAGAACATTGTTTCTCTGGAAGATCCATCTTTCCAGCTCCTTGGTTTTTTTTTTAAATAATGAAATGATAAAGAGTCCCTTTCACAAAAAGCAATATCAAACAAAAAGATCAGTTGGAGCTTGGGATATAGGCCGGGACAGAGCACTTCAGGGGACTGAGAACATATTTTATGAAAGAGCGGTGGCTCATGCCTGTAATGTCAGCACTCAGGAAGCTGAGGCAGGAGGACTTGGTAAGATAGTGTCCAGTTTGGGCTACACAGTATGTTCCAGGATAATCTGGGTTACTTACCTCAAAACTACACAAAATTAATTAATGAGCAAATTAGCAGATATTAAGTGATAATTTTATATAGAACAATCAGTAACCCGACAACATACAATATGACAGTTTGGCCCATTGATTTTATTTCTAAATAGTCACCTCCTCCAGCCCCCTGCCCAAAAAACAAAGAAACAAAACAAATAAACGAAACCAAAAAACCTAAGAAAGTATCAGCTCAGTAAGATAAGCGTGCAGTAGCTGGATGGTGGTGGTGCACTCCTTTTATCCCAGCACTTGGGAGGCAGAGGCAGGCAGATTTTTGTGAGTTCAAGGCCAGACTGGTCTACACAGCAAGCTCTAGGGCAATCAAGGCTACACAAAGAAACCCTGTCTCGAGCCACCCCGCACAAAAGCATGCAGTTCTAGATATGACGAAACATTAAAGAGCTTAAACACAGAAAAGGATTATCTAGCTTATACTATGAAGATATTAAAAGCTTTGATGTGACCCAATCCCTGTGTATCATTATGTGCTTATGTGAGGAACTCATCCCACAGAAACATTCTGCATCTCCACAATACTCACTTTCAGCCTGGTGAGCCTTAAGTAAAGATACGGGCATGGTGCCTTGTCTAACATCCCAAATACACAACATCCCGTCCTGGCCCCCAGTAGCTACAACATGCTGCTGGTTGGGATGTCTGTCAACACAGTGGAGTGGCACTCGGTCACCAGTCCTTTTAAAGAAGATAGGACAATATCAAAGATGTGGGAAAGGACAATTTATCTTTGCATAGCAGGAAACATATTTCATTTTAACAACCAAATAATAAAATTATGTGACTGGAGATACTAAATCTTAGTGTTGCAAAAATTTTTAACTAAATCACACATATTTATAAATAATAGTTTCAGAATTAAAGACTACAATTACTCATTCAACTTGGAAACACAGGAAGCAAAATAACACAATGGTAAGATGTGTAAGGAAGACTTCCATGAAAAAGTATGAACCAAGATGAAGAGCTGGCTCAGCAATGACACGGGTGCTATTCCAGAGACCCGAGTTCAGCTCACTGCACCTACATCAGCAGCTCACAGTCACCTGTAATCCCAGCTCCAGGAGCTCCTATAAACCTATCCTGCAGGTACCTGCAATCATGTGCACATAGCCACACAGACATACAGTATAGTTCAAAATAAGCTTAAAAATATGTATAAAATATACCAATTTTTTGTTATGCCTATGCTCTTAATTTATGTTTTTTGTTTGCTTTTTAAACCTGATACTACATTCTAGTTTCTTGAGAAAGCAGCAAAGGTTACAGATCTAGAAAGGGTGATTTCTACTCTGAAAAAAATTATCTTGAATTGTATTTTTTGTGCAATCACACCTACAGTGTATTTTACTCACTACCAATACAATCATTTGATAAACAGCAACAAGTTTTCTGTTAAACAACATATACTTCAAACACATAAAGGCTCTACATCAATGTAACAAATACTTGCTAAATTTAGGATAGAATCAACTCCACCATGTTATCCTTGCTTTACCAATTTAATCCTGATCAGTGTCTCTGAAATGCATTGAAATGCAAAGCTAGGGGACAGGAACAAAATAGCTCAGCAGTTAAGAGCACAGGCTGCTTCCAGAGAACCTGGGTTCACTCCCAGCACCTACAGGGCAGCACACAACTGCCTGTAATTCCAGTCCCAGCCTCTGGGGGTACCACATGCAAGAGGTGCACACATACACCAGCAGGTAAAACACTCATACACATAAAAATAAATTTAAAAAACACCACAAAGTTGACTGCAATAACCAAACATAACTTTGTACCTCACTGCTGAAATGGCAAATCAAAACTTACAGTGATAATATCTGACAGGGCTCGCTTCCTTGTTGTCTGAAATCCCATATTTTTAACTGTCCAATGGAGTTTACTGTAACAATCTCAGGAGTTCGAAGGAAGGTTACAGCATGGAGTGTACTGCTGTCCGCGTTATCTGCAAGTTTAGAAATAGTAGTGTGTTAACAGGCTCCTTCTAGGGCACATTCCTCCTACTGGTTGAAATATTGTAATTTCTGATGATTCAGCATACTTTTTTAATGGAGAGCTATATAGTAAAATACAATACATGTCTAGATGCTCTCTTCCTCTCTGGTAGAGAGCATCACTCAACAGCGCAGTTGTTTTCTAAATGCAAGGCTGATTTACCACCTTGTGTTTTCTATTTCCTCTTAAGATTGTTATATTAAATTTTTTATTTTTATGTTTTGGGGGGGAGTTTTCAAGACAGGGTTTCACTATGTAGCCTGGCTATCCTGGAACTCTGTAGACCACGCTGGCCTAGAACTCACAGAGATCAGTTTGCCTCTGCCTCTGCCTCCTGGGTGCTTGGATTAAAAGCATGAGCCACCACTGCTTGACTTTTTATGATAGTTTTTTCTTGGATTTTCTTAAGTTTTAGACTTGAGGCACATGACACAAACTTCCAGACTTCACTTGTGCCACCTCCGTACACTGACAGCAGCCATAGCCCTTAACTTAGAAATTGAGGAACACAAGGAACTGATGCCTGGGTCAATTCTTGGAGATTCTGATCTGAGAGGCCTAGGGTCGGGGACCAAGATTCTTGTCAGACAAGTCTGAGTGAAGCACAGTTAAGAAGCATCTCACTAGCACAGTTGTCTAAACGCCACTAGAGTCCATCACTCCATGTTCAAGAGCAACTGGTTCATCACCTAGAAATACCTAACTTCTGTTGCTGTGCATTCAATACTGTGCAATCTGATCCTAATTTACCTTTCTAGCTTCACCTTTCATCTCCAATAACAAATATCTAATGTCAGCTCACCATAGACTCTGTCATTTGCTGTCTGATTTTACCCCAACTCCAAGCTATTCCCGCTTTTCTGGCATATCATATTTTAGCATTATGATACAGAATCAAGAATATATTAACTTCCACTTGCTGCATAATTATGTGATAATTCCTTCCACACCACCACCCAGTATATTTCTCTCTTTAATCAATTATTTACACTGGCCTTATCTGCTATGATTGTTCATCACTTTAAGAGACAAGCCACGCCCACTCCTTGCAGCCCCTCCCTCCATCGCCATCTTGCTTCTCTCTGCTCCTTTCCTGCTGCCCACTTCTCTCGCTCTGTCCTCTTCCTTCTCTTCCCTTTCTCTCTCTCTCTCTCTCTCCTCTTCCCCCTTCTCCCCTCTTTCCTTCCCATTCCATAATTCAACTAATAAATATCCAATTCTATGGTGTACAATACGTCTGTCATGTGCCTCCCACACACCGCACTGTTTGCGCCCGCAGCAAAAATCATAACATTATCCACACACTGTCTTACAAAGGGATCCTGCCATGTGTATTTTCACACTCTTAAAATCATGCTTACTTAAGTTCAATTACTATGTGCTAGAATACGATTTCTCTCACCTATAGTTCTTACAGCCTCCTTGTGGTCAACTCTGAAGAGATTTATTCGCCCGTCTTCTCCAACAGTAACAATTTCTGGGTTGTCGCACACGATCCCTGTACATGGTGCACTGCTATAGGAAGGACTGCCGGGACCCGTATGGTGGTGAGCTGCAGGCCACTGCTGATTGACTGACAGAGTCTAGGCATCAGAAATGAGCATACTATTAATCAGAGCAAAGTTCTAAAGAATGAGCCCTTCTCCTCAGGAATTTTTGTTTGTTTGAAACAGAACTTCCAAGTTTTGGGATTATAAGTGAGCCACTGTGTCTCTTAATAATAGTATAATATTCTCATGTCCTTGTAGAAGAGCAATTTTCCTTTTTTGTGGTTTTTTTTGGGGGGGTGCCCGCACATGCGCGCACGCACATTGGTATTTTGCCATGAGCATCGGGTCCCCTGGAATTGGAATTACAGACAGTTGTGAGCTGCCGTGTGGGTGCTGGGAATTGAACCTGGGTCCTTTGGAAGAGCAACCAGCGTTCTTAACTGCTGAGCTATCTCTCCAGTCCCTTCCTTTTCTCTTTATATTTGAGAATACTGGTACTTAGAACCTACTTCAAACAAATTTCTGTACATTCTAATTAGACTCACCACATTTACCTAAAATTAATGATTTCTGTTGCCAAGTAGTTGAATGTTTGATTATCCTTTAAAAATTTATGGCAATCAACTAATATACAGGGGACTAACTTCTATATCTTTTACTACATGATTCCATTAAGAAAACAAATGAAAGCTGGGCATGGTGACACATACCTTTGATCCCAGCACACAAGGAAGCAAAGGCAGATGGATCTCTTAGTTTAATGTTAGCCTGGTCTACATAGTGAGTTCCAGACAGAACAGATCTACATAGTGAGATCCTGTCTCAAAAACAAAAAGGTTATGTGTATGTGTGTGTGCCTGCCTGAATTTATATGCACCTTCTGCTCAGGCCAGAAGGGCGCATTTGATCCTCTAGAGTTAGACTTACAAGCTACTGTGAGGCACCTGGTGTGGGTGCTGGGAATGGAACCAGGGTTCTCTCCAAGAGCAGTGCACACTCAACTTCTGAGCTGCCTCCCCAGCCTCAAGAGAGAGGTCTTTATGTAGTGGGACCTCTGAAGACCTGGTTTCTATTATTAAAAAACAAAACAGCTGTTCCCTCCTCTTTGTGGTATTTGGAACTAGAAGTTGAGCATGTATACACGCTTGCTCATTCACTTTCTCCCTTCAGCCCTGTAAAAGACTATCAGAGGAGTTGAGAAACCCTATAGGAAAATTACCACCAGCAGATGCTACTATTAGAGCTAATAAACACAGTTTATTTAAAGGATGTCCAGTTTCCGTAGAAGCAAACGTAACCATGACATAGACTTATCAAAAAGTTATACGGGGCTGGGGGATGCTCAGTGCCAGAATGCATGCTTCAACCCTCATCAAGCCCTCAAAAGTCGACAGTAGCCTCTCCAATCTGACTTCTCTTTGAGCTAAGGTTGTGCTGTGTTGTCCAGGCTAGTCTTGAGCTACTGTGATCAAACAATTCTTTTCTCTTAGCCTCTGGGAATGAGGGAGCTCCAGTGTCCCCATTGACTGACTCGCCTCAGGTTTAAATTGAAAACACTGTGAACTCAACACAGAATTTTCCGTAAGCCTCCTCAGAAATATCTAAAACACAAGTTTACTCTTCCAACAAAAGTTCTTTACCTGGTTTTTTGGATGGTGAAGGAATACTGTTACACATCCTGTTGATGAAGCAGCTACAATTCTTTCCTGGTCAAAAAACTAAACAGAAAATTTCTGCATATTATTATAGATTTGGAAATATTAATGAGAAAAAAATCCATTACTTCAACTTGACTAATAGTAAATCCTGTAAGAATTTAAAGAAGCAAACAGACTATAAACACTAAGAAAATGAAATACGTTAACATCTGAAAGTAAAAATTTCTATATAAATTAGGAGTATTTTCATGAGGGATAAATAGCGAGTTTAAAATTTTACTCCACATTTTTCATTTTGGGCTGCAGTGATAAAAGTCTGGAAATTCCTGAGTGTGGCAGCTTTTTACTGAGTAAAATACATGGTATCTGAAGTCATATAGATTTTTTTTTGATGAGGAAGGGGGCTCTCTGTTGCCCAAACTCCCCTTGGGCTTCTGTTGCTTCAGCTTCCTAAGCAGCTGGAACTACCAGCATCTATCACCAGTGCAGCTCTGAAAATGTATTACTGGTCCTGAGACCTTTTTAAATACCTTCTAAAATCACTTAAGTTCTCTGAGTTTTGATAAACCTTTAAAATGGAAACACAAATTTCAGCTAAGTAGTTAAAAGGAACCATGGATCCAATCTCCACATTCTAAGATAAAAAGGGGGGGGGGAACCAAGGAAAAACAATCCTGCACAGATATGGAATGCAAATCAACAAATCTGTATAAAAACCCGACTCAGATATGAAATGCAAATCAACATATCTGTATAAAACTCACCAAACAGTGCTTGGCATATAGATGGGCAAATATTACTGTTATTTCCTTTGAGATAAGGTGTCACTACGTTACGTAGCCCAGGCTGGCCTTGCTATCCCTCCTGCTCTGCCTCCCCTGGGCTGGAATTAGAGATTTACACCTCCATGTCGGGCTTGGGCAATTAATTTTAAAACGGAGTGACCGGAATTCCCTTTCCCAGCCCCACTTCTGTCACCAAGTGCCTAAACAATGATGTGGCAAATTACAATTCAGAGAGTAGTGTCCTGTAAACCAGCGGTGAGAGTAGCCAAACTATAAGGTGCTACATTACCTCTAAATATATTCTCAAATTTCAAAAGTTAGCTTTGGGTGACAACTCAGATTTACCTGTAAATCCATGACATCACCATGATGTCTGATATCGCACAGTAATTGATGGTCTCCTTCATAGCCTCCGTCAGAATCCAAACTTCCAAAATCTCCAATAGACCACAGTGAAACGCAATTTTCCTGCAAAGCAGCAAAGTTTTAGATCTTGGGGTGCAAAATTCAGATTGCCTTTCGGGCGACTTCGCTTCAAAAGCATCTCAGACAAACGATACGGTAGGAGCTGAAAAGACCAGAGGTGTGGCCCGGTTCGGACGGTAGGACTACACACTTGGTGAGGGTTTAAAACCAGATCGGAGGCTCAAATACACCACCAGGTAGCTGGCACTCAAGGGAGCCTGACAAGCCAGAAGGTGCTTTCGCGCGCCCGCGCGGGGGGCGTGGACAGAGCAGCCGGGACCCGCCCGAGCCCGGGTACCTCATTGTCCCAAGAGCCCGTAGCGAAGGTCTCTGCGGTCTGCAGGCTTCCGGAAGGCACCGGCCGCCAGCGGGTTTTGCTGATTTTCTGAGACACGAACTTAGCATAAATTTCCTCCATGCCGAAATCTACAAGAAGGTGCGGCAGAAAAAGCACACTGCGCGCCCCTCAGGCCCGCCCCTTCCTGCGCGGTTCTGATTGGATGAGACCTCACTAGGGAGACGGTGGCCGTAGGCAGCCAATTCTCGGCAGCAGGAGGACGCGCCAGCCCCTGAACTGAAGGTTTCCCTGATGCTCACTCCAGGAGGCATTCATTTCTCAAGACCTGGACCCTAGAACCTTCACAGTAACACACACTCCTAAGGTGAAGTTAGCTTAGGAACACTGACAATATATTATTTGTGCAATAACAGTGTAATGCCAGACAAATTTGTTAAAAATTAATTATTTCTGTTCTTTATAAAAACTTTGTTATAAAATTGTTGCAAGTTAAAAAAAATCAACACACAAGCGGGGCGGTGTGGTGCACGCCTTTAATTCCAGCACTCAGGGAGGCAGAGGCAGTCTGATCTCTGTGACTTCAAGGTCAGCCTGGACTACAGAATGAGTTCCAGGATAGCCAGAGGTACACAGAGAAACCCTGTCTCGAAAAACAAAAATAAAAACAAAAAACAGAAAAACCAACACAAACAAACAAAAATCAACACACACCAAAATTAACCTGACCCAAAGACTATACAATCCAATGAACTTTTATACATTAAGCGAAGCCATTCAGAAGTTGTAGAACTTCATATTTATCTAATCTATATTTATTTTATTATTGAATATATTTTTATTCACTTATCCATGACCAACCCCCCAAAATATCCATGACAGATTTGGAGATAGGAAAACAATTACATTTATTATTCTTTTTGATAAATCCTTAAAATTTTTAACTTTTTAAAGAGATTTTTAAACTTTAGGTGTGTGAATGTTTTGTTTCCGTGTATGTTTGTGTCTACTGGTCATGTTCACGCCTGGTGGTAAGGCCAGAAGAGGGGGTGAGAGTCCCTGGAACTAGAGTTACAGAAGGTTGTGAACTGCCATGTCGGTGCTGGAAAATGAACTCAGGTCCTCAGGAAAAACAATGCAGGCTTTTAACTGTTGATCTCTCTCGCTTTCCAGCCCTTGAAAATAGCTTTATTTTTACTTTAAGTTATTCCTAAGTATGCCTCTGCATATTGGTAGGAGGCAGGAGGCCGCTTGTTGGCTTCCGGCCTCCCGGCTAGCTTAAACCTGAAATAATCACACAGAAACTGTATTGATTAAATCACTGCATGGCCATAAGCTCTAGCTTCTTATTGGCTAACACTTATATTAATTCAACCCATTTCTATTAATCTGTATATCACCACGTGGCTGTGGCTTACTGGGTAAANTTCTTTATTCATTAACCAATAAAAACAACACATAGACAGAAGGACCTCCTACACCACATATCTGTGCATATGGGGGCAGGTGCCTGGAGTGGCTCTGAGTATCCTGGTGCTGGAGTTATAGGCAGGTGTGAGTCATCCCTATGTGGGAACCAAGGAGTCAACTTCAGCCCTCTGGAAGAACAGCAAATACTTTTAACTGTGTTAACTGCTGAGTCATCTCTCTAACCTTGTCAGATTGTCAGAGAAAAATCTAAGAGTAAAAACTAAAAAAAATAAAATAAAATAAATGCAGGAGGAAATACCTTGTATCAGCTCCAAGCACTTTG
The DNA here is from genome assembly GCA_001685095.1 of Ellobius talpinus. NCBI lineage: Eukaryota > Metazoa > Chordata > Mammalia > Rodentia > Cricetidae > Ellobius > Ellobius talpinus. The sequence continues at coordinate 1,634 of LOJH01036183.1, read as the reverse complement.
TTGAACTTCATTGCACATAGAAAATGTTTTTAAAACTTTAGGACTGGAGAGATTACTCAACCTCTAGCAGCATTTGCTGTTCTTCCAGAGGGCCTGGGTTCAGTTCCCAGCACCTACACTGATGCTCACAACCATCCATTGGTATACATGTGGTACACATACCTACATAATTGGGGTGGGAAGTCCTTCTGTATATGTGTTGCTCTTATTGGTTGATAAATAAAGAATCTGTTTTGGCCAGTGGCTTAGCAGAGTAGAGCTAGGCGAGAAAACGAAACTGAATGCTGGGAGAAAGAAGGCAAGAGTCAGTGAGATGCTGTACCAGAGGAGAAAGACGCAAGCTGCCAGCTGGAACCTTGCCAGTAGGTCACGAACCCCATGGTAAAATATAAAATAATGGAAATGGGTTAATTCTAGATGTAAGAGCTAGCTAGCAATACGCTTAAGCTATTGGCCAAAGAGTATTGCTATTAAATACGAATTTCTGCATGATTATTTTGAGTCTGGGCAGCCGTGAACAAACAAGCAGGCTCCTACAAAACATGATGAATTCCAGAACAGCCAGAGTTATATAGTGAGACCCTTTAAACAAACAAACAACACAAACCACTCATAAACATAAACCTTCAAAAATGCTTAACCTCCTAAGCGAGGACTAAGTGTGTAGCTCAGGATTGGGATTCCAGGTCCTGGGTCAGGACTGCAGCAACAGGAAAAATAATCCTTAAATTATCCTGAAAGTATGTTCACTAAGGTAGCAACTTAGTATCTTCAACTTCCTTTGCTTCTGATTCAAAGTTAACATACTCTGGAAGAGCCTGGGGTTAGAATCTGGAACTCTAGTTTTAGTTTTTATTTATCTTCATGTGTATGAATGTTTGTTTGCATGTATGTATGTGCACATGTGTGCATGATGCTCAAGGATGTCAGAAGAGAGTGTAGGATCTCCCTGGATCTGGAATTATAAAAGGTTTTGTCAGTCACCATGTGGGTGCTAGGAATTGAACCCAGGTCCTCTGGATGAGCAACCAGTGCTCGTAACTGCTGGCCCATCTCTCCAGGCCCTCTGGTTTTAGTTTTAATATCTTTTTTCTGCCTCTGTAAACCTAGCCAGTTTCACTTATACATGTAACTAATAATGTGTTTGCTGAGAACTGTGTCACCAGGCTATGAACCCTTCGTGTTGCCTCCGTGCTGTTGGTAACACCTATAATACACTCCACTCTTCACTACTTCTCATAACCCTGTCCACCCATCAAAGATAAATGCCTTTGTGTACCTCTTCCTGATCCCTTCAGCCCATGTTGTTCTAACGAGGCCCAACACTCTTGTCTAGAGATTCCAGACCATAAAATGGCCTCTGTTATCTGTTGTTGATGGTTCCAGGGAGGGAACCTGAGATCTTTCATTTGGAAGGTAAGGCCTCTTCCATATCCATAGCCCACTGGTGTTCTTCTAATTATAGATTTCATGACTAGAATGTAAATCCTACAAAATTCGAGAGGAAGGACTTATTGGTATTGTTTTTGTTGTTCTTGTTTTGAGACAGGGTTTCTCTGTGTATCTTAGGAGCCTGTCCCGTGTAGTGACAGGGGGAGCGCAGGCCTGCTTTTCGTCCTGCCCGGCTCCCGCAC
>LOJH01036182.1:0-11064 GCA_001685095.1 Ellobius talpinus | reverse complement strand
CCAATCAGCATTTATTTAAAACATAATTGACAGAATATAGACAATTGTCCCGCAGCAGTCCCCTACTGTAGGATTCTTTCTTATGGATGGTTAGCGCTCTCCTGTGTACATGAGATACACTTCCTTTATCCATCATCGATTGATAGGCCTGTATGTGGATTCTGTACCTTGGTTATTGTGAATTATATGCAGTAAACAGAGAAGTACATTTATTTCTTCAATATACTGACTTTGTAGCCTTTGGATATATCTGAAAGGAGTTAATAGATCATTTTAACTTTGTAGAAACCTCCATACCGTTCCACCCACAATGGCTATATTAACTTACATCCCATTAACAGTGTATAAGAATTTCTTTTTGTCCACACTTAATCAGTACGTGTTATTTTTTGTCGTGTTGATGAAAGGTATCCTAGAAAATGTTAAAGGATATCTCATTGGGTTTACTTTGCATTTCCTGAATAATGAATCATATTGAGTATTTTTCATAAACTTTGGGTCATTTGTCTTATTTATTTACAGAAATCTTTGTTCAGGTCTTTTGCCCAGTTTCAGTTGACCTATCTGTCTGCTTGCTATTGAGTTGTTGAAGATATTAGTCTATCTAGAGAGTATGAATGTCTGTTATAGACTACCTATAGTGTGATTCAGGTTCATATTAAAATATTTCATTAAGAATCATTAAATTTGAGAATTTTATAAATATACTTTTAATAATATTTGCCTTCACATTACTCCCTAACTCCTCTCAGATATGTGTGCACTTTGTGCATTTTTTCCTGTTTTAAAAATAAACCATTGAATACAGTTCTTACTGCACATATTGTACTGGGTGTGGAATCAACCTTTAGAGAAAGGTGGGCCATACTCTTAAAAAACAATGAACTCCTTCTCCTCTAGAGCCAAAGCTCTCCATAATTCCTTAGTTAGAGATGGAACCTCATGGGTGGAGTCTTCTTTCCCCATCCATTCTAGACTGCTAAGTCCACACTTCATTGGTATTCTTCCCATATGATCTAGCCATAGTTAAAAGCAGAGCATTGGCCACTCTCCTATTTTTTCATTGCTATTTCTCCCTTCAGTTCCACCAATAAATGCTTTATATATTCACATGATCTGGGTAGGGTGCTGCAGACTGAGCATTGCATCGGTCATGCTTACTAGAACTTTGCCAATTATAGAAAAAGTCTATGGTCCCTCAGTCTAGTGCCATAGTTATGTGTCAGCTATGGCTCTTGTGCACTTGAAATGTGGTTAGTGGGACTGAAGAACTGAATTTTTAATTGCATTTAATTTTAGTGATTTAAATTTGAATAATAATCATGACTTCCTATTGGAAGGAACAACTTTAATACATTTACTTGTCTTGTTTCCTATGAATATTGTAATTAGAGGCTGTTTCATGCATAACTTACTTGTATCTTTGTTCTGAGTTCAACTACTAATGACCTGATGACTTCTTCATAGCATCTACCACACTTGGATAGGACCCAAAATGAACAGCCATGACACTATTCCTCTACTATTTATTGCTCAAGACCAGAGGTGTTACCTGGCCATTGGTATTTTAACTCAAGATCTGGTCAGCCTCAGAATGCTATCAGCTGCAGTGGATGTATTCTGGCTCATAATGTCGTTTGTTACAATGTATGTAGACAATATTGGGAAGATACGGGTTATTATGGAATACTTTATATTTAACCATAAGGTTTTTATGGTTATGTTGTTTTTCACATACTTCTTGCATAAACTAAGTGAAATCACAGCAAGAACTGGAAAAATCTGGTGATGCTGAAAGTTGTTATTTTATGCAACTCTTAGTGACAATACTTGCTTTTAAAAACATAAAATTAAGGGAGAAGTGCTACATTGGATAAATGCCTGGACATTAGATTTAATCTTGGATTGTCCTAGAAAACAGCAGCATACGGTCACCTAAAATATAAAACATTATCATATTTCAAACAAAAATTCAATTATTGAGAAGAATAAATAAAAGCATAAGGAATTTATAATTGGAATAAAAATTTCAGAAAATCCAAAAACATGAAAGAGGTGAAACAGTTAAAAATCATTGCATGTGGAGGAGAAATCTGCTGGTACGTTATCATCTGTTCACTTAAAATGTTGAAAATTAAATATATGCAAAATTCACAGTGGGAAAGTTTATTTTTTGTTAAATAACAGTTTCTGCTCAAAGTGGAGTCAAGACTGTTTTGTCTTTGATTAGAGGGAAATTTTGGAGTTTTCTGAAAATCAAAGTAAAGAAACAAAGGACAAGAACTATTTCTACTTAGGAATTCATAGTTGGTTCTTGAAAAGTGTTCAATTTCTAAATGAAATATTTTGAAAAGTAAAGAAGGAAATGCTGCTGTAAAACATAAGTTTTTAATGTGAGTCCTGTACCCTCAGCACATCCTGTGATAACGTAATGAAACAAGTAACCGATCACCAGGAAAGTAATAGGTGTCATATAAAGAAGTCAATTAATTTGATATTTGGGGTTTATTGAGTTTTTAATCACATATCATCCTAACTTGCGCACTTATAAACTACCACTTCAGCAAATCCAGCTGCATAAATTTGCCTAGAGAGAAAGGTCTGATTTCTTATCCCACACTCTGATAAAGTAGCCATTGTCACTGCAGGAGCAGATGTGAAATTTACACAAAAAGCACATGATTGCTGTTTAAGCTTTGTAATCACATGGTTTTGACGTGAGAGTAGTGAAGACTGGTGATGGGGAGATGCAGGACGTCTGAGTCGCTATCAGGGTTGTGTGCAGCCAGCCTTGGGTGTTTCTGAAGAAAAGCTCATTATATGGAACATATGGGCAAAGAACAACATTAAATTCAGGAATCTTTACTTGTCCCAGATACACTGTGCCTCTTACAATCCATCGGTGGAGATAGTAGATTTCTGAGAGGTTACAAGAACAGAAGAAATTGTGTTGAAAGCTTTTCAAATGCCTGTGGAGTTCAAGAATCAAGGAGTATGTCAATAAAAAAATTTCTAAATCGGAATACATTTTAATTTAAACTTTTCTTTATTGAATAAATAATATGTCTTTGAACAATATTTTAAATAAAACAATTTATTTTTTCTTTTGTGTTCAACAGTTGTTTGCTTGATATTTTAATTGTACTTCATTAGAGAATATGTCGTTTCATAGACTTGTATCCTGCTTCTCTGGCTTTCTTAGAAATCTTCTATTCTCTTCCATCAAAAGTTTTCCACATTGGGCTGGGAAGATGGTGCAGTGGTTAGGAGTCCTCACTACTCTTCCAGACAACCTGAGTTAGGTCCCAGCACTGACATCAGGCAATTCACATGAGCATGTAACTCCAACTCCAGGGGAACTGACATGCTCTTCTAACTTCCCAAAGCACCTGTATACATGTGTGTGCGAGTGCACACACACACGCACACCCCCCCAAGTAAAAATAAATAAATGAAAACAAGTTTTGCACATCTTATTATGTTCAGAAAGTAGTTTACTCTTTTAATGGAATTTCAAGAAATTAAAAGAAATGACCTCCTTTTAGAGAATATCATCAGGTGACTTCCTGGACAGCACGTGTCTTTTACAGTATTCCGGGAAATGTTGAACACCCTGGTAGCTGCTCAAATGCCTGTTGGCAGTAAGGCACTCAGTGCCCATGGAGCAACAACAAAATGCTTCTCTCACATTAGATTGCTAGAGGGTGCTGTCACTTGACATTGCTCTTTCCCTTCTTGCGTTTAAAATATAGCTTTCATAAATTCATTTTGTATCTCACTTTCAACTTTCTAGGTGAATTGGTTTGATCATCATGTGGCAATTTGGGTAACATTAGATAGATTTTGATCAATAGAGGGAAATTTGTTTCTTTGCTTAGTTTTACTCACATATTCAGAAACTTTACTTTGAAGCTTTTGATAATGCTATTGAAGTTGAGGCTGGGTATGTGTCAATATTATATCATCGTGTCCGGATCATGCTATGGAGGTAGGGGCTGAGTATGTGTCAATATTGCATCATCATGTCCTGATAATTATATCGAGGTAGAGACTGGGTATGTGTCAGTATTACATCATCGTGTCCTGATAATTCTATGGAGGTAGAGGCTGGGTATGTGTCAGTACTACATCAATGTGTCCTGATGATGATGTGGAGGTAGAGACTGGGTATGTGTCAGCATTACATCATCATTTCCTGATGATGCTGTGAAAATAGAGACTGGATATGTGTCAGTATTACATCATCATGTCCTGATAATTCTATGGAGGTAGAGGCTGGGTATTTGCCAGTACTAAATCATCATGTCCTGAGTGAGAAGATACTGTCGGGGGATTTATTTGATAATTGTAGGAATTAATGGTTTTCCAGGACAGTAACTTAGAAGAATTTGCTCTTTATAATTTAGTTTGAATGTCTTCTTTCATGCTCTCAAAGCATCCTGTCAAAACATCTCGCCAAAATTAATGACTTAGAACCGATGCTCAGCTTTCAAAGATGTTGTGGTGATTTATTGAGTGATGCCAGTCTATGGTGTCATTGGGTGGAGAGCACTTGTCCTCATGTAACAAGGCTAATATCACTTCAAGCTGCTGTCAGTTGGCTTGGTGAAATTGCTTAGATACACTCCCCACTCAGTTAGCTGGTAATGACTGACCTTATGTATTCACAAATCAGAAGCCCCGGGGAAACACTTAATTAGCCACCCTCAAGGAAGATGCCTCAGCCACGTAAACAATCTCCTAAATTCTCTGTGCTGTAATGAGGACCAAGCGCCAATGACAGGTTCTTTGCCGTGCTGTGCCAATGCATCAAGGTTCAGCAATTTTCAAGAAGAGAATTATTGGATTCAGGCCCAGTACTGCACGGAGTCTGTTAAACAGCTCACTGAGACTTAGGGTCTGCAGGATCCACAGGGGGTAGTAAACTCTCAGGAGTTAAATGAGACTTTGGCCCATGGTATTGAGAAGTAGAGCAATGGCAATCTCCTTAAATATGTATCTGTATACAGCCCTTTAGTGTTCCTTTGGTCTATGTAGAGCCAATACTTTGTTCCCTTTCTTTTTATTAACTTAGAAGAAAAGAATATATATGTTCATCTAACTTGCTAGTGACTTTCCTCTTCTTTTTCCACCAAAAGAGGAGTAATCAGGTTGCCAAGAAACAAAGGGCGGCACAATACATATGTGTAGGTACATTGGTCTTGGCTTCACCAATATGATTTAGCCTAAATCAGGGACAAGCACACTTTGTCAAGTCTACATGACAGAGAACTTGGTAAATAAAACATTAATGGGAACAGAACTGAAAACTCTCTTCTGCTCCCCAGTAGTCAGAGAAGATAGAAGGAAACAGGAGTATAGAAAGTCATTGCTGTAGGCAAATTAGGATTAGGCAATTTCCCCATTCCCTGACATGGAAGGGAGCTGTAAGTAATTCCTATGGCATAAAATTGGAAGGGAAGTTAAAAGGACCAAGAAAGAGACCAATACACCTCGATGTGTAGTAAGCAAAGGGAAATTCTCACTTCCATGAAAATTTGTAGCAAAACATGGGAAACAATGATTTCCAGTGACTTTGAACCTAGCAGCATTCATCAGTTGCCAGTTTCTAACCTCGGCTTTGCTTGTTTTCACAGCAGGTGATTCAATGGTTAATTTCATCTTAAAGTCCCAGAAAGTGTGAGGAAATTAGTCACATGAGAAATAATATATCAAAATTGTTTGTTGTCTTTTCTCATAGATTTTAGAGATTATACCTAGTCTCTACCAGTCTTTAGGAATGGACATGTATTGTGCGAGCAACGTGTAGGTAGCCATATTTTACAGGAGACGCTGGAGTGTAATGATGTATAGAAATGATTTTAGTCACAGCTGCTATAACTTAAGCGAAGCTGTAATAGAAAAGAACAATTAACATAGGCTGCAATGAGTTCTCTATTACCCAAAGTACAGAAAATGATTTCTTGATAAGGACTTACATACATTTCCTAGTAAGTGTTCATGTCGTTCATTCGTCCATGTTTTCATTAAAGGCCTCATAGATACTTCTGTTGTATCTTTGCAAACTAGAAATGTCCATGACGAGTGAAGAGCTTTGTTCTGATTGTTTTCAGGCATATTTTGTAGAAGTAAGATCAAAGCAGTTTGCTTGATGAGAGCCGAGATTGTTCATTTAGTTTCCCTCTGACTGGGTCATGGAGTACACCTAGACACTGTCATTCTGAATTAGACTGAGGGCATTTCTAGATAAAATTGATTTGACCCTTGAATTTAATCTGCTTGAAGTAAGCAGTTTGCCCTTCCTTCTGAGGTCCCATACAATCTTCCTGAACAGAAAAAAACAAAAACAAAAAAAACCCCCTCAGTTTCCTTGGATGGTTCGTTTTCCTTGTCTTCTACCTTGAACTGAAACATCAGACCTGAGGTCTCAAGACCACCTGCTTCGGATTTGGAAGTACATAGTTTTGAGACTAGAATTAGTCTCTCAGTTCTCTTTGGGCTCTAGCTAGTGAGTTTTGCAGATTTTGAGACTTAGTATCTCTAATCATGAATACAAAGCTGTTTTCTCTCTCCCGGAGAACCCTCACTGTCCCAACTCCATTCCTATCTCATGTTGTTACATTTCCAGGACTTATAATTTGGAAGAAGTTCTTTAGAGCAACAATGCTGGAAAAATCTTACCGCACAGAATTAAATAGGCAAACAAAGAAGGTTTCTATTAGATAAGGGTTGGGCAAAGCTGTTGGGATGGAGGGAAAACTGAATTCAGCTCTGTGGAAACAATGCCTCCTAAAGGTTTGTAAGTAGAAGTGGCTCTCTTGGGTGATAGAGAGGGATATGGTGCAGTACAATTGTCTATATTCTGTCAATTATCTTTTAAATAAACGTTAATTGGCCAGTAGCCAGGCAAGAAGTATAGGCAGGACAACCAGACAGGAAGTAGAGGCAGGTCAATGAGACCAGGAGAATTCTGGGAAGAGTGAAGTTCCCTCTGCAGTCCTGCCCAGACATAGAAGAAGGAAGATGTGACCTACCCCGCTGAAAAAGGCACCAAGCCATATGGCTAACATAAATAAGAGTAATGGGTTAATATAAGTTATAAGAGTTAATAAGAAGCCTGAGCTAANGGCAAGAAGTATAGGCAGGACAACCAGACAGGAAGTAGAGGCAGGTCAATGAGACCAGGAGAATTCTGGGAAGAGTGAAGTTCCCTCTGCAGTCCTGCCCAGACATAGAAGAAGGAAGATGTGACCTACCCCGCTGAAAAAGGCACCAAGCCATATGGCTAACATAAATAAGAGTAATGGGTTAATATAAGTTATAAGAGTTAATAAGAAGCCTGAGCTAATGGGCCAATCAGTTTATCAATAATATAGACCTCTGTGTGAGTGATTTCTTTGGGGCTAAATGGCTATGGGACCTGGTGGGAGGACAGAAACCAGGCGGGACAAAAAGTCAGTCAACATTCTTACATAGGGTAATGAGAGAAGGACTCTGAATGAATGCATTCCTTTTCAATCCAGTATTCATCAGTTCTGTACCAATATCAGCTTTCACAGATCTTGGTAGGTTGTAGTAGATTTGCATTGTAGTATAAATGAGAAAGATCCCCTGAGGAACCCATATTTGATCTCTTAGTCCACAGTTAATGCTGCTATTTGGGGAGTTTATGGAACTTTTAGGAAGTGAAGCCTTATTGCAGTTAAGTATGTCATTAAGGGCAGCCTTTAAAAGTTCATAGTTTCTCTCTCTCTCTCTCTCATCTATGAATGAAAATGTGACATCTAGCTTCCTGCTTCTACTGCTGTGCCACACCTGTCCCACAATTATAAACTCTAATCCCTTGGCACCATCAATCAGAATAAACTCTTTCTCCCTTAAGTTGCTTTTGGTCATGGGATTTTATCAGGACAACAGAAAAGTAACTAATATAGAAAGTTAATAAGTGAGTGCAGACGATAGAGGTTTCTTTGCCAATATGGTGATTTTAAACGACTTTAATGACTTCTTATAGTCTCATCAAAGACTGCATAATGCCCTATTAAGTCCAAATGCTAAACCATGGTTAATTAAATAACAAAATGTAAAGCTACAGTTTGTGGTTCATTTTACTTGCACTAACATAAAGAACTATCTACCATAAAAATTATTTTCTTGAACCTCATTTGATACCCAAATCTTCCCCCAAGAAAGACAGTGGCAAGTAAGTTTGAGCTAGTTCCTCTCCTGACAAAACTTACCACTCCATGATGGTGCACTGTGAGTGAGAGTGTCTTCTGGTCCTACCTACTGTTTTCTACAATTTTATTTTGTGTGTTTTGTGTGTACATTTATGCACAGGTGTGCACGTCAATGGACTCCAGTGCAGAGACCAGAATTCCATGTTAGGGGTCTCCTTTAGCTGTGCTTCACTGTATATTTTACTTGGTTTCTCATTCATCATGAAATGCCAACAATTCAGCTCATCTGACTGGTCAAGTCTGAGGCACTACCTACCACTGTGCTGGGCATTTTCCATAGGTGCTGGAGATTCACACTCAGATCCTCAACCTGTGCAGTGCACACTTCACCCCCTGAGCTCTCTCCCCACCACCTTATTCTATAATTGAATGAGAAGTCATCTTATTCCTTATTTAAAACTGAAGATTAATTTTTGAAGTGATAAGACCGATATTGATCCCCCTTTCTCTCTCTCTCTCTCTCTCTCTCTCTGTGTGTGTGTGTGTGTGTGTGCGTGTGTGTGTGTGTGCATGCACATACACACATGCAAAGGTAATTGAAGAAAAGCTTACTTATTCTCAGCTTCTATTCTGGGTTTCTTCCTTCCTTCCTTCCTTCCTTCTTTCTTTCTTTTTTTTTGAGACAGGATTTCTCTCTGTAACAGTCCTGGTTGTCATGGAACTCACTCTGTAGACCAGGCTTACATCTAACTCACCAAGATCCACCTGCCTCTGAGGTTAAAGGCATGGGTCACTACTGCCCTGCCTTAGCTTCTATTCTGGATTCTGGTTCTTCAATACTATAACCACATAATAAAAATCATATATACATAATCCACCTAAATCGGACAGTGACTGAAGCAATAACAACTATTTTCTTTGTGGATAAGTGAAGAACCCAAGGCTCTTTCGTGGTGTTAAAGCCTTACCTTTGAGAGTAGCGAGGAGGGCATTCTCACTGCTAACTCCTTTTGTCCTTTTCTGGTCTCACTTGGAGGGAAAAGACCAGAGACCCTTTCTCCCCCAATCCTATCTTTTTTCAATTTCAGTAATTGTATTATTATTGTCCATTATTTTAATGTCATGTTGTATTTTAATGACAGGTCGTGACATTTCATCTAGAACTGAAATGAAACAAAAAAGAAATTATACTGCTTCCCAAGAGCTAATGGGGCTTCATGTTGGCTACAGCTACTGTGGTTACTTTTTCCACGCAGTTTACAAGAGTAGGCATGTATTAACATGCTGCTGATGGCTGATTTTTTTTCCTATATGCAAAGTAGTTTAAGCTTCACCTTATACTAAATTAAATGACATCAGTAGCACCTTAGGGTTTTCCTAGACACCATCACTGTATCCAAAGTTGTTGAAAGTCTTAACTTTTCCTATGAAATTTATTCATTCATTGGTACATATATTTATTGTAAGACAGGCTCTCTCTATGTATCCCTGGATGGCATAGATCTTGGACTAGGCCAGCTTGAAACTCAGAGATTCACCTGCTTCTGCTTCCTTAGGCTAGGACCATTTTTGGAGTCTCTGGAGCTTTCTTAAGACTGACTTATTAGTGTCAGTGAAGCCTTCTTCACATAATACTATGACTTTTCAATAATGTTTAAAGGGTTCTCTCAAGACCCCACATTAACTAGTCTGTGTCCATGCTTAATTTTGGTAACACTGGCCAATTTATTCTTTTATATTACTCATGATTTGCTCAGAAGTGCTGCTAAGAGGGTGTTGGCATGGGCTAGATCCTGTCAGAATCTTACCCAAAATTGTTTACACTACTGTTTAGTGTCACTGATGCCACACATTAATCTACTGAGAAACACCATGTGACGACTTGCAAAGATGGAAAAAGGGAATCAGTAAAGTTCTTCGATAGCAAAAGGGAAAATTGTTTCCAGGAAATACTAAACTGCCTACCAAACACCTAGAGCTCCTAGGTGGTATTTTGGAACAGAAACAAAAGCTGTATGGATTTCTTTGGTGCATATTTTAAAGGCACTAGTAGTAGTAGTAGAACAGGTTTACCACTATCTTTCTGAACGTGTGAAATTAGAATGTTTGAGTTTCTGCAAAGAGAGATTAGGTGATAGCCCTGGGAAGCTCTCCCCCATTGAGTACAGGATGTGGTGCCATTGCCATTGATTCCTAGATCCTGCTTGGGGGTGGAAGAGTTGAGTCAGAGAGTCACTGCTGTGTTCCAAGCTTTTCCAGCCTAAGAAGTTTTTAGGCTGTTTTACATGTCACACGTGATCCACTTAATTGCATGCACAAGCTCGTCAAGAGAACCTCTAGCTGAAGCAAATCAATAATGTATTCAGAGCACAGTAGGAAGGCACTGGTAATGGAGTTTTCAACTGCCCAGAGTGTGCTGGCCGATTTGCTTCTGAGTCTTGTTAGCCTGATCAATAATTAGACCAATAACTTCTGGGGCTTTGCGGTCAGGATTTGAGATATAGACTCTGATTAGGTGACAGTGTGAGCAAATTAACAATCCAGCTTCTGTGGAGTCTAGCCTTAATTATAATGCTGAGACTGGTTAGTCCCATCAACCATCAAACCCATAGCTTTAATTCTAGAAAGAATAATGAATATCTAAACACACAACATAAGATCACAGGATGATTTTTGAAATATTTTATAACAAAGAACAACCGTGAACAAACTTTCAGATGCATTTTAGGCTGGACTGTGCTCTCTTGAACTCATGAGACTATACACAATCTTTTCCATACTTACAACCTGAAAAGGTATTTTAATGGCATTATGTTGTATGTTCCCCTTTCTTTTCACTCTTTTCCCCCCTCTTCTAATTTCCCCTTTATAACACATCTAATTA
>LOJH01036180.1:0-15579 GCA_001685095.1 Ellobius talpinus | reverse complement strand
GTGTGTGTGTGTGTGTGTGTGTGTGTGTGTGTAGGGGGTAGGATTCCTGTTTAATCATAAAGTTTTTCTTCCCTTTGGTCTAGAAATACCTTCCTTGCTTCTTTATGCTATTGTGAGCATCACTACGAAACTCTACATCTCCAGAACACAAATATTTTCAAGTTCTCTGGGGTGTGGTCGTAATGCATGGACACTCACACTAGCACAGCCTGTGAAAAGGAGTCCTAGCTTTGCAGCCTTCCTGTGGTTTCCCAAATGCCACAGCATTATACCTGTGCCAGCCCAACGAATGACAGAGGCAAAGTGATATTTCCATTCCTTCCTTCGGCCCCTCTTTTCTCCCCTCTTCCCCGCTTCTTTTCCTTAGTAAGTCTTTTATCTGCAGGCTGAGTTGGAAAAGACGGTGCACTTCTCCCTATGGTTGCAGTATGACCTGGTGTCATGCTGGTTCAGTGTTAATGTGCTTTGGGCTCTGGCCTGTGAGCTGCCCTGGTCCAGATCGCAAATGCAAGATACTTATCATCAATGTGCTGTGTGTTCTTTAGAAGTAAAGCTATATCAAGGATACTTACATTTAATGAGATGATTGCACCTGTCTGTCATTGCAATTAAAACATTTATGAGCTCCTCAAACACCTTGTGGAGTGCTCTTGGATGTATTGCCCTGGGTAGGAAATCCTATCCATCACAGCGCTCTGCAAATAATTGTATTAGGAAAGCCTGGTGAAGTATGTTGGCACCTTAAGTAAAATATCAATTGCCAGGTAAGTTTGGGGTGAACCCTGGGCCGCCTGTCATAGTGCAGCTATGACTAATCGGGTGGTTTAAGCTAATTACTCTTCCTCCAAAGTCGAGTTCTGAGGAAGTTAGGGCTGGTGGTCCTCTATGTGGGAACTTACTCGCCTGCTGAGTGGGGCCCGGTGCTCCGCTGAGGGGTTTAAGTAGCCTTCCCCTGTGTGACAGACAGAGCAGAAGGGCCGCTTTGGTACCAGAGACACTGCCACCACTTGCTTGTGTTGAGTATACTGAGCCACCTAGCAGTGATGTATGCAACCAAATGAGGTGGCTGTGTGGCAAGGAGACGGACGTGCATGTCTGCCCTGGAATAGATCGGGGGAGGCCAAGTATCTCTGTGCTGAATTCTCTCTGTCAGTATCATCTGACAGGAACCAGGAGGTATCTGGACTTCTGAGATTGTTTGCCTGACTCTGTAAGATGTTTGTCAGTTGGTGGCTGCCCCTCTTTTCAGATGTCCACACAGCTTTTGACATCAGGTGGAGGCAGTGTCAAGGCCAGTCATTCTGGGAACTAGCCCGTGTTAGGGCTTTGGACTCCGGTTGAATCTCCATCACAAGAGATAGGTCCGAACCCCTTCTGGTTGTCTGTGGTTCCTGGTGGTCCACACTTGGGATCTGTGTGCTAGAATCTTCAAAAAGAGACTGATGGTATTTGAATGGCTAGAGTGAAGTTGTGATGAGTTTAATTCTAGGATTTTTTCTGTGCAGAAAGAATTGATTTCCTGGACATTCGACATTGGTCACATGACAACAATATTGCTGAGAAATTTTAGTTTATCAAAAATATTCATGCTGGCTTCTTGAATCAGAATAAAAGTTTTATCATAGCACATAGTGTGTAAAAAATTTACAAGGTAAAATAGGTGGTCCCATAGGCTATTTAGAGGCCCTGATGGTCTGCCTCTATAATAATGAGTTGTGCCGTGGTGGCTTTTTTACTGCCACTGCTCTGGCAACCCAGACAGATGCTCAGGACCTGGTATTCTGTGGCAGTGACGAGGCTACTTCTGCCCCTATAAAGGTATGTGTCTGGCTGGAGAGATGGTTAAGTCAGAGGACCCAAATTTAATCACCAGAACTCATGTTAAAAAGAGTCAAGCCTGGAGATACATCTGGGGGCTTGTGCCTACCCAACCAGTTTTCTTATCTAGGTCCAGGCCAGTGAGAGAGACCTTGTCTCCAAAAAGAACATGGTAGATGGTACCCAAGGTTGTCCTCTGGTTTCCATGTTCATATATATGTACATGCACATACACCTGCACACCGTGAACCCATTCATGCGAGAACATATACAAGAACTGTGTTTCTGATCATTGCTGCTATCACATGAAGGCGTCTCCACCATTTACTGCTGTCTTATGGGGCCTCATCAGACTGGTGAGACCCATCTCATTGGTGAGAGGCAGCTGTACTTAGTTGGAGTTGCAAGAGTGTCTGTGGTTTTATGTTTTGTAGCTAGGCCATGAGGATGCAGAAGATCACTAAATATGCAATGTGTCAAAGACATGGGGCAGTTATACAATTTAAGGTACAGCATGGCATTCTCAGTTTGGGTTACTCCAAGAGGAGTGGTGTGCAAGGCCATGGAGAGTTAAGGAGACATAGGGCAGGACTCCTGGGTACAGTCACAATTCCCATGAATCCTACGCCTCTCAGAGGGTGTCCCATTTGCCGTACTCTTGGGGCAGATGTCTCCCTTAGTGGTCTCTCCTGGGGCTTCATCAGCTGCCACGTGGCATCTCAGCTGTCCTTCCCAGAAGCTTGCTTGAGCTGGGTGAAAAGAAGGGAAGGCTCTGTTCATTTCCACGTTCAGTGGACACATCATGAATGCTAACGGGAGGCTGAAGCCCATTATTATTGTTATTGGATGCCTTTGTATATAAATATGCCTACGGTTTCAAAGACTCAGTGATGTATTCAGCTAATGCTTACGTTGCTATAATGTACTAGTGTGTTCATTTCTCAGATTAGCCCGAGAAAGAAAAATGAAGTCATGATAGCTGCTGCCAGAAGCCTGATAACAGATTCTGGCTGATGGAGCAGATAGTCTGCAACTTGATAAACTCATAGAACTGTGGGGCTTTTGTTACCGCCACGTGAGAGATGGAAATAGCCAAGGACTGGTTTCGTGGGCCAGCAGTAAATAATGTGTGTGGCTCTAGGAGAGGAGCTGAAATAAACAGGGAAGAGACAGGGACCATGAGTTCTCAGAGCCATTGAACTTCAAGTTTGGGAAGGGCTTCGTAGGCTCAGGTCCCCTAGTATTTGTCAAAAGAAGAAAAAGTTATTTAATATGTGTTACCTTCTTGTATGTGCTCGTGTGTATGTGGTGTGTGTGTATGTGTGTACATACATGTTTATGTATTATACATGCATGTAGAAGACAATGTCAGGTGCCTGCCCCAACCATTCTCCATCTTCTTTCTTTTGTCCTTTTTGTTTGTTTGCTTTGTTTTGTTTTGAGACAGGGTTTCTCTGTGCAACAGCCTTAGCTGTCCTGAAACTTACTCTGTAGACCAAGCCGGCCTCAAACTCACAGAGTTCCACTTGGCTCTGCCTCCCAAGTGCTGGGACTAAACGGTGAGTCACTGCGCCCAGCTCTGTCTTAGGTTTTGAGACATAGTTTCTCATTGGACCTGGAACTCATTGGACCAAGTCTGGCTGGGATTGCAGGTATGCAGTATTATACCTGGATGTTTTTGTGGGTGCATGGGACCTGAACTCGGGGCCTTGTGGTATGAAGCAAATGTTTGTGAGGCATTTTACTGAGTCGTCTTCCCAGACTCACTAATTGTTAACATAAGAAAAAAAATTTATTTAAAAAAAAGTGTGTGTATGTGTGTCTGCATGTGTGTGTGTTTATGTGCCCTGGGAGGCTAGAGGAGTCAGAGCCCCTGGAGCTGCAGCTAACCACCCAATTAGGGAGCTGAACTCATCTTTGGAAGAATAGTTTATGCTTTTAACAGCTGAGCCACCTCTTCTGCCCATAATTACCACCTCTGAGGAGTCCTGATTCCATGTTTTGTTCCTTCTCTTAGTGCATCCTCACAGAGACCTATAAGAAGGGTTTGTTTCCCATTTTCCAAATGAATAGACTGAGGCATGGCCAGTCTAGGAAGCCAGCTGTTATCCTACAGCCTAACCTAGGGACAGCTGGCCTTTGTTTTCAGATGTGTCCTTAAGTAAATCTTCAGGAGTAGTGACTGACATCACACCCGTCTTGGGGTAGCTTTGTTCCCTTTAGTTAGCTGCTTTGAAAACTTCTGTGCGTCTCCCACACAGAGTGCCACTACTTCTAGTTTTTCAGGCCACCTGCTCCAACTTCGTGACCCTTACCCTTGTTATCTTCCCACTTCCTCACTGATCTCAGTTTGATCTTAGGCCATGTGTGTATTTTGCTGTCTTTGCATGGCGATCAGCTGTATAGAAAGTGGTGCAGTAATTTCAGTGAAGGCCTGTGCCTCATGGAGTTTACAATGTGCAAAAACTAAACATTGGAGTGTTATAGCAGGCTGCATGTTGGTTCCCGGCTGCTCAGCCCCGAAATAGTCACACAGAAACCATATTATTTAAATCACTGCTTGGCCCATTAGCTCTAGCTTCTTATTGGCTGACTCTTACATCCGATTTTAACCCGTTTCTATTCATCTGTGTATTGCCACAAGGCTGTGGCTTACTGGGTAAAATTCCCAGCGTCTGTTTCTGGTGGGGCTACACCGCTTCTCTCTGACTCCACCTCCTTTCTCCCAGCATTCCTTTTAGTTTTCCCCTGCCTACCTGAGTTTTGCGCTATCAACAGGCCAATGGTATTCACAGTATACAGAGGGGAATCCCACATCATTGGAGGAGCGATAACTCTGACTATGGCAGAACTACTGTGTATAGAGAGCCAGAGGGCACTGGGTTAAGACCCGAGAGCCCTGGGTTATGGGTACTGGGTAGTGCTTCAGCCTCAGGGTGTCGTGTGTATAAGGCCCCTGTCATGATCCAATAAGTAGCTTCCAGGGAGCACAGTAGGCCATTGGTATTCAAGAATGTAATATTCTTCCTTTCGTGTATTAAAAAATGACTCTGGATGCCTTGTAGCACACATTCAGCTGTAATTTTGCTAAGGCAGCAATGGGAAATGCTTGTACCAGATTGAGTCAGTCAGCTAGCAAGGGAACCTAGTGAGCCCTCAGCTGCCCATGTCACCGAGTGGGATTCTCGGAAGTGTGGGGCACAGGGGCCTCAGGACAACACATCTTATTGTCAGTGTAGTTTACGCTTCCTTGGTTTTTGTTCCCTACCCTGTCCTAGCCTCAGGAAGTAGTAGGTCCTCTTTCTGTTCACAAATGGCTGCCCATTCTGGGTCATCACTCATGGATGGAGCTCGTTTGTAGGCTCCTTCCTGACTGACAGGATTAGTCTGGAGATAGATGCTCACTTCTCAGTGCATGCTCTAGGTGAGCTCCACCTTACTTATTGGTCAAGAAGTCCAATGTGATCATCTTCCCATTGCCAGTTCTCAACAGTCAAGCCCCTGCTACCTGGCCCCAAGCCTGCCTTTGCAAGACTGCAAAACCGAGCTAGAGAGCCTCACCCAGGAGACTTATGCTTCCTGGGAAATCCTTTGTTGTTCACCTGAGCAACTGGTAAGGGAATTGGTGTACTTAATTCAGTGTTTCCCACCAAAGTTGATGACATCTTGATTTCGGGAGGTGGCTTCACCCTGGCTCAGAAGACCTTCAGTTTTAAGGCAAACCCCAGACAAGTATACACAAATCCTCTCTCCTCTCACAGGCCAGGCCTCTTACTCTCCCCAGCCTGCCTCCACTATGACTCACTCACCAAAGTGAGAAACACACTGGTTTCAGAGCCAAGACCCAGCTGGGCTGCCCCTCCCCACCCAGGGATCTTCAGATAGGTGTCAATAGCAGGGGGCCCCCAAGCCCTGCCAGAATCATTTGGCTTCAGCCCCAAGATAATATTTGAAGCCCTTGTGCTCCAAAGTGTCAGAGTATTAGGTGCTCCTTCCCTTCCACCCCACCTTCCCTAGGCACGGCCAACGCTTGACATCTTTTTATCAGATGAGCTTGGCACCGCCAGGAAGGGCTCCTCGCGCCAATGTGGCAGCAGCCACAGCCCCTCAGCTTGTTAGACTGAAAGAATGTGCCGTTTTAATTAATGATATGTAAATATCCTTGAATGGGCCACATTTGCATATTAAGAGAGATTTGCGGAATCTGCGGAGTAATATATTTTAATTAAGGATTAATTAAAAATAATGGGAATTTCATTTCGCCTGGCAGAATCCGTTTAGATTTTAGCACACGTCTGCTTGGGAGTCTGGTAGGAAGGCCCTGTGTTACGATTCCCGCAGATGAGAGATGCACTCCTGTGTTTATCATCCTGGAGCCCCCCGCTCTGGGGAGCAAGGGGAATGTAAAAGGGTAGAATTTTCCTCTCGCCTCCCCCCCGTCACCCACCCCCTCATCTTCCCTCCTCTTTGTGATTTTAGGGCTGTTTTGGTATTCTTTATGGTAAAGTAAGTAAATGGCTCTGAGACACGGAACACTAGTTGTGTTGGCAATTATGTTAATGGGATGCTATTAGGCTATGATTCTATATGAGCAATTGGGGAGAAGAAATGCCTTACTGAGAGAGAATGATACAACAGACGTCTGTCTTATTGATATAGCTCCAGTGGTGCTTTCTGCATAATTACACTTGGCCACTTTCTTTAGGTGGGGTAGAGCCCCCCCGCATTAGGAGTTGGGGCCAAGAGATTGGGTATAAGGGGTTCCCTCCTAATAAATACCGGGGGTGGGGTAGACTCTCCCAGCAGACCTGGGTACTGCAGGTAAGAAAATTTTATTTTGTAGAAAGACCTGTATCTTCTTTTTTTCCCTTCTGTTTACTTCCTGGAAGTAGTCTCAAAGTTCAAGTACCAGGCGTTCTGTCCAGAAGTCAAATATTCTGAAAGATCTGCATGATCTATTTTTCTATCCTCACTTCCTTTCTTGGGTTTATGTAACAAACCAAACCCACCCATTCTTAGGACGTTCACTGTCTTATGTGTTTGTCCCAAACACATGTTCACAACCTTCTAGGACCTCCTGTTACTCTGCTTGGTCTGTGCGTGTGCCCACTGGGGGCTTGGTATGGGCACTCACCTTCTCCTGCCATTAGTGGATCGCTGCCTGTTTCTCCCCTTCGGTTGTACTGGCATTTGTTTCACGTATTAAGGGTCCGTGAGGTTGGGGGTTCTTAACTCTTTCTGATGGATTTCCCCAGATGCCCATGAACCGAGCCTTGTCTCCTCTCCCAAGTCCAAAGGTGCTAGCCGCACGGAGATTTGCCCATCCACTTGTAACATTTCCTCTGCAGGTTTGACTGCCAGGGGATGAGTCCCTAAGGAAGGGAGACTCTGCCCTCAAGTGACCAAGCGCTTCTTCAAACTGGATAAGTTCTTTTGGTTATCTTCTATGGTCGCTTGCCCTCTGGGGAACGTGGGAAAATAGCCATGGTCCTCTGTTTGAGGGGCTGGCCTGAGGCTGGCACCTTCAGAGCAAGGTTCTAGATTGTTCAGTAACTGCCGAGGAGAAGAGAGGCTGGGGGCAGGCATTTAGCGATTATGCTTCCACACACAACCCCTCTCCAGGACGATCCCCTGGTGTAAAACTTCTCCACTTCCACTGAAAACCCTAACTCAGTTTTCTCCTTCCTCTCATTAAGAAATATGTATGTCAGCTACCCTCTTCTCCCCCAGTTCCAGCCAGTATGTCTGCTGATAACAAATTCAGGGCAAGCAGACCTCCAGGCATGGCTAGGTGACCTTTTCTCCTGGGTACTGAGACTTCTTTCTTGGTCAGCTTTCCGCAGGGCCGGGCGTGGGTGTGAGTGGGTCAGGTTTGAAAAGATGGCAGAGAGTAGAAAGGAGAGCCCTTGAAGCTGAGTGCACCCAGCCGGCTGGCAGTAAGGGAAAGAAAGGGGGCTTATGAGGCTTTTATAACCCAAGAACAGTCTGGTCTAGCTGGGAGGGGAAGGTGAGAAAGTCGGGAGTTATGGAGTGCTCAAAGTAGCCAGGGAGGGAGGAGAAGTGGCAGGAGAGAGTGTCATGTAAGCCAAGGTCTGGAAGCTGCTAAGATTAAAGGGAGAGTGGAGAGAGCATGGGGGAGGATCTGAGGCCTGTCCCCTTCTGCATGTCTCTCTGTCCATGTGCACTTTGCAAAGGCAGCCTTGCCTTAGCCAATGCAAATGGAGAAAATGCAGTTTCTGGTAAGTGTTCCCTAATAAATAACACCATTCCCTATCAGCCAGTGACATCCCACATTCCTCTTCCCTATGCACCAGCCCAAGACATTTAATGATGTGGTGCTCCTACTGGATGTGAGGCCCATGCTAATGTTCCAGTGCTCACAAAATGGTGGGGACAGAGGGAACAGATTCCAGCTTGGCTCAGTTACTTTACACTGCCAGAAATCAGGAAGTAACATAGACATGTAAATGTGTGTATGTCAAGTATGAAGGTAGCTCTCTTTTTCTTTCCTTTTATTTTTTTTAAGAGAAGTCACTTGTCGTCCACCCCCCCTCCTTCATAATGTAGAAATTTGTTCAGGGTTAGTTTTTGGTCGCTGGAGGATTTCATTAATGAAATGAAGTAAAAATAATCAATTTCAGATGTTCCCTGTGTTTGTAGTAATGGTTTCTCTAACAATTCCGATTAGCTGTGTGAGATGGAATTTTTCTTCCAAATTACTGCATGTTGACATTAAATATTGGCCAACTTTTTGTGGGCGTGCGTGTGCCTGAGTGTGCCCACATGTGCCCAAATTCCTCTGCATGTATCCGCACCCGTCTGGAGCTGGGCAGGAGGCACACACCGACGCTCCTCACACCTCTTCACTCTCCCTGTCCTGGCCCCTTCTCTCCATCAGCACGGTTCTGAAGGGCTGTCTTTTGCTCTGTCTAGAAGTCTAAGCCGTTTCTGGGAACATGCGTGGAGGACTGATTTTTTTTTTAAATTAGTGGGGAGGGTAGGCAAGGCTGGGTGCCTGCTTTCAAATCAATAGGAGACTGCTTCACTTGAAATCAGGTCCTGCAGTGGCTTCCTTACTGGTGTCTCTGCCAGCCCACAGGAAAGTGTCCGCCCTCCCTTGTACCCCACTGCTCAGTCTTTCTGGACTCCCCTTCGGCTTTAAAAGAAGAAATAAATTAAATCGAAAAGTCTATAGTGGGCTTTCCATTATTAACTTGTTTCTTTTTATTTATTTTTCCATGCAGTTTGGTTTCCCCCCTCGCCTCCCCTCTCCCTTCCCCTTTGACATGCCCTGCTCAGCCCAGCCCACACATCCGCATGCACAGTCACGGGCATTGATTTCCTGCAGCATGAGTGTGACTACACAGATAGCCATGGATGTAAACCCACCAGAGAGTGTCGCTGTGTGTGTGTGTGTGTGTGTGTGTGTGTTGTTTGTACTGTTCCCTTTGATAAGCTGTCATCCGTGGGCACTGCTCGGGGATTTGATCCCAGTAATCGCCCGGCCCCTTGGAAGACATTAAACACTCTCCCAGACCCTTTGCTCTGCCTCTGTCTCTGAACCTTTCACTCTCCTTTAATGAGAATTTCTCCTAATTATTTCAGTGGCTGCAGCAGAGGGACTGCAGTGTACTTAGATCCCAATACTGGGACGTGACTGTTATGCTGATAGAGGCAAGAGATCAATAATTTAGGCCCTCGCTTTAATGGCAAAGCTGAGAGCTTTAGCGTCTGCATTCAGGTTGAGTCATAGACGTTCTAAGGTATTAATAATTTCCTCAGGATTTTCTCTCCTTTCGTCTCAGAAAGCCATGGCTGTTCTGCATGCTTTTCTTGCTAAAATGTATGGGAAGGTGTTGGCCTCCTCGACTCAGAGGTCTGCACATCCTCTTACAGCAGGGGTATGTCTGTGCATCTCCTGTGTGCACATATGGTTGCTCACACGTGTGTGTATGCAGATGTGAGCCCACGGAGATTTCTAGAACCACTCTTTACTGAGGAGCAGCCTTAGCCACTTTGTCTTTGACCTTGGGGCTGCCCATAATTCTTCCTTTCAGAATTTATCTGGTAAATTTGCAGCCACTTCAAAGGCAAGGGTAAAATGTCACCCCGTTTCTTCCTGTCATTTTCCCCACCCTTTTTTTTTTGTCTCCTTGTACTTTGTCCTTCTGTCTGTCATAATGCCACTGTTGTACCGGACCCAAAATGTCAACCCTGGATCCATGACCTCACTTAGGAGTGGGTGTGCACATGCACAGCCCAACCCTGTCTCACCTGGAGCCCTTCTCGAAGGAATTCCAGTAAACCCTGCGAGCTCCAGCAGCGCATGCGTCTGACTCAGATAGATTGTGGTATATGACATGTTTCATATTAAGCTTGAAAGGAAAATAAGGGGGGAAAAAGAACCCAACAGAGAAACATTGCACGGTGACAGGATTTCCTCAGAGGGTTAGCCTTGGAATGTTTCAGCAGTGTAGGGCTGCAGAGAATAATCGGGGCTCTCCCCGAGAGGCTAGGGGTGGAGGCAGGAGCACCAGTCTTCCATATGCAGCTTGCCCTCCCAGTCCAAATTTTGAGAGTCACCATTTCTCCCCATTTTTTGTTTGACCAACCTGTCTTTTTTTTTTTGAGCGTTATTGACATTTTAAAGTTCCTTTAGGACATGTAACTTCCATAGAGCTCTGCTTGTATTTTGACAACGTAAATTCAGTAAAGGCATTTTTCTTCAGGGTAAACCCTCCAAACTGGGAGGAACTTGTAGGGTAGCAAATGATCTCAGATCTCAGCATGTGCCACACCCAACCACTAGGGGGCAGAGCAGCAGGATTGTGGTTTGCATGGACCAGTGAATGAGGAGATTTGTGGTCCTTGCAAACCCCAGTAATATTCATTGCTAGTGGTAGGGAAGCACAGAGGTGCGCTGCAAACAGCCTCCGGTGCTTTAAATACCCATCTATTATTCTCAGATCTGAGCTAGTGCGGGATTTCTTTTAAGCATTCTCCAGGGAAGAGGGATAGAGTAAGCCAAACGCAAGACAACAGTTTGTATAGTTCCAAATATGACTCGCTTTTCCCATTCAAGTTACATTTTGTCATGGGTAAGGGTTTGTTTGCCTGCTTCTCAACAGTCATCCTCATTTCTCTACCCCAAGTAGTCACTCTAATTTCATCTAAGATGATAATTTCTGTATCCTGAGAAAAATTGTTTCTGCACCTGCGTTCTCTTTCATGGTGACAAGTTTGGGTGCATTGTGGGTGTGGCTTACAAGAACAAGATGGAGAGAGGTTGACTAACATCAGGCTAAAGAGCTATGGTGTCTTTGTGTCTGCCTGTAGTTCTAGTCCAATCTCCGGCTCAGGTGTTCCTATAGTTGATTTTCTTCTTTGTTCTCTACTTCAAGGTCACCATTTCATGGTTAGTTAGGAATGTTAGACCCGTCTGTTGGTAATTGCCAGTAAAGCCTATTTTCCAGTGAGCGACAACCTAGGGACCCTGGTTGAGCTCTAAGACTCCTGGAGACCTTTGGAAAATTGTATGGCAGAGAAATCAATTACAGATCAGTAAGTACCATTAAGAACTTGTTGCCGATTAATAAAACGGCAGCCATTTTTAAAGACCCTACCACAATTGACCAACTGTCCGGTATACCAGATCTTCAGGCAGGCAAAACCACAGCTAACGAAAGAAAAATGGAGAATGACTTCCCACTCTGAATCCACTTTGTCCTAGAAGTCAAGAGGCCTGGCCTCATGTAGACACAGCGATTTCATATAGTTGTTCAGGGAAAGAAACCACAGCCCTTCCCACAAGAAAGGATCCTTAGCTTAATAGAATGATGCTGTGACTTCATGGTACCGAGGAAGACACCCCTTCCTTTAGCATTGGGGTTTATAGTTTTCCAAATGCTTCCACGTTTACCTAGTCAACCCTCAAAACAACCCTCAACCCTGTAAGATTAGCAAGAGTAATGTGTTTCCTCTCACTGAAGGTAGGGAAACTGAGGCTTAATGATCTAATGCAATGTCATTACATTAATCTAATTAACCTGTGTAACCTAATGTCACCTGGAGCCTTTACATCTTCATCCTTGAATTACAAGCGATGTCATCAGACCTATTCCCTGGGAGTTTTGTTTAAAACAGTGTAAAGCCCTTTTCCCTACAGACACTGAATAGAAATAAGGCCCTCTGGGCCTAAAATACCAACTCTTCAAATGGACTGTATCAGTGTGTTCAAGACGAAAGCTTCAGGAGTGGGATAGCCTGGGTCCAAAGCCCGTGTCCGAACTTTGGTTAAAACTTTGGTTTGATTGCTGGTGTTATTGTTGCTGTTGGCTTTGTCGCTTTATTCTCATCCCCAGCTGTCAGGAGTCCTTGCCCAGGGCTAGGGGTCAAGCTGTTCAGCGTGGCCCTTTCTGCCCAGAAGCACATACCGTTTGGATGGTTTTACGTTTGTGTGGCAGAGTACAATTGGGGCAGGTGCCTTTGTGGGCGCCTCTGATCACTGTCATCCAGTTTCGATGCCTCAGTTAAGATCCTTGCCCTACTTTCCACTCCTTTCCCAATTGGAAGGAACACTAAGGTCTCAGCATGACTTATAACCACGTCTGGGTGGTTCTGACAGGTCAGGATATCTTTCATGCGTACATTGTTTTACAATTTACAGAGCGCTTTTTTCTATACTGCCAATGATGTGTTGAAGGTGCTGTCTACTCAAAAAAGAAAGAAAAAAGTACTGATATCTGCCTTAGGGGAGCTTCTGATTTTCCATTTTGTTGCTGCTGTTCTCTCTCTCTCTCTCTCTCTGTATGTATGTGTATGCACGCACATGTATGAACACACACATGCCGTGCACATGCATACAAGAGGCTAGAGGAGGACTTCAGTTCTCTTCCTCTGTCATTCTTTACCTTATTACCTTGAGACAGGGTCTTTTACTGAACCAGCAGCTTGTGTTTTTGGCCAGGTTGTCTGGCCAATGAGCTTCTGGGTTCCAAGCCCCCACCATTTATTTATTTACTCATTCATTTATTCATTCATTTTGGTTTTTCGAGACAGGATTTCTTTGTGTAACATTCCTAGCTATCTTAGAACTTGCTCTGTAGACTGGGCTGGCTTTAAACTCAGAGATTTGCCTGCCTCTGCCTCCTGAGTGCTGAGATTAAAGGCGTGTGCCACCACCACCCGGCATGTCTCTATCTTTTAATGTCAGGGTAATAGGCACTTGTGGTCATGCCTGGCTTTTATGTAGGACATTGCGACCCAGGTCCTTGTGCTTGTGTAGCAACAGAGCTAACTCCTCAGTACCCAGCCCCTAGTTTTGACATACTAACACACATAAGTCACAGATGATAATGTTCAGTGTTGTGGCTAATGACATGGCATGACTTAAAAGTATAATGCTATTTCAGAAACTGAAGCAGTGTCTTGGAGACCAGGGTAACTCGGGTTAGTTCTGTAGGGAGGTGGCTAGTGTAGGGTGAGGATGGAGTAGGAGCCAACACATAGAGATAATAAAGCGGGGGGGCAATCAGTGCTCAGAAAACACACAAGTAGAACTTACTGGGCAAAGAGAAGGAATGGGCATGAAGAGATGGGCCTGCCTACTATGTGGGGTCGGATTTTACTAGTATGGAATAGGATAGCATTAGTTAAGTTTAGATTATGGAGAGAAAACAAAAGAAGTCTAAAGTAGGAAATTTATTCATTCTCTGAAAGCCCCATGCATTCAGTATTTCTTCTCCCATATCTCAGAAAATGTGTCTGATGGTGAACACACTTATGAATGTCTGAAGCAGAACTTCCTAATGCAACATGGCATCTTGCATGCCAGGTGGGATTCTAAAATTAAGATGGAGAACCTTGCGGACTTCGGAAAGACAAAGTATAAGTGAAAGGAAGTAGCCAATAAAACTGTTCACCATGCAGCGAATCATCTGCTTTTAGAGGACAAGGCGAATCCTTGCTTGCTGCATGTAAACATCACCAACAAGGCAAAACATTACCGTCCTCAGATGAACTCGGCTCCCGAGATCGGCATTCTTCCTACAGATGGCCGGTCATGGCCAGCCTCACTAGCCACATGGGGTTTTCTGTTAGTTGTAGCTAGCGTCAGAGGCATTGTCTCTGTCTCTATAATTTATGGCACTTCCAGATGACCAAGCACAATTCGTTTGCCAGTGAAACAACAAAGTTCTGTGTGATTGCAGTCCTTATAGAAGAGCTGCATTTCTGATGGACAGAGCTGTTGGCTTTCTCCAAGTGACCACTTGGGAACTTGGGCTGGTAGCTAGGGCCTCCAGCAACATATCCTTGGAACTGCTCACTCCATTGCCATAAGCCCTTAGGGGGAAGCCAACCCCACCCCATGGCACTCTGAACTATGTTTTGTCATTTATTTGTTTTCACTGGCCAATTTGTCCTAATAATTATCCAAGCTATTTTTTTCTACAAAAGATGATGCTGTCGAAAATCAGCTAATCCCAACACAAGGCTAAGATGGACTTTAAGCATCCCCTGTCCACAAGCCTCAACTCTGCAGGGTCATGAATGTCTCTTTTTTCTCCTGAGGTAATGAAAGGCATTGCTAATTCCAGAGGAGACCTGCCCGGAAGTAGAGGAAGTGGAGCTCTAAAGATATTATCATTTCAGTTTTTCTGTAACTACAAAGAAGCCAGTGTGAGGAAAACGTCTTCACATAGGCAGGGCGGGGGAAACTAAATTCAAATTCTACATGTATTTTCTGATATCAAGACTAATGTTTTGAGAAATGGCTTGCGAATAAGCAAAGGAACCATTCATAGATTTCCCTCCCACCCCTCTCCCTCCTCCTGAAGTTTACACAGGTCTTCACACTCTTAATTAACCACATCAAATAATTTTTTTCCTAGGCTGGGCTAGCAGGGGGATGTCTTTTTATTTGGGTGATGAATGACGAACGATGATTCAGCAGGGGATGATTCAGGCGAGGATATGGAGGCCTACAAAGTCCTCGCCAAACTCGGTGTTTTCTGTTTGTTTGCACGTTGGAAGGACTAAGATAGCTAATGAGACTGTTAACGAGACAGTCTGCTGCTCTGGACACTGGAGGAAGACACAGCATCAGGGCTTGGGGATCTTGGAAGACTTGGGAAATGGTGATAGAGTGCAAAGACTTCTCTCAAAACAGGCCACGGGACACCACGTGTGTAGTCTTCTGGACATTTACTACAGGGGGACAACTCACATTGGCCTTTTTATTTATGAAGTCACAATCAGAACCAAGGAGGTTATGAAGAATAGACCACATGCAAAGTCCTTGCACCTGGAGGATACTGTTTTTTAAGGAAAAGTAAAAATGGGTTGTATGCATTTAGCAGACTAAACCAGTAAAAGATGTTTGTTGTGGCCGTATGCTTGACAGTTACTTTCTAACATTGCTTGGAATGTATCTTCCCTCCTGAGCTTTCAAGCTCTGACTTACCCTCATTTTCAAAATGTCTGTTCTGAGGCTCAGAGGATGTCATACCTGGATTCAGGACTCCAGGACCCTGCAGGTGCTGCTGCTTTTAACCCACTGGTCTGATCGCAGCTGTGTCAACGTTTGTTAGGAATATCGGTAGCTGTGTGGCATCAGTTAATGGTTTTTCTTTCTGAATGTAGATGAGATATGTTTGTTAAGCCTCCCTGTGTGAAAGTCTGGTCTGCCCAAATGTGGTTAAAAAATCATGAGCTTGAAGATCATAAGGCAAATATTTGTAAGACATGTGTTCACTTTTTTTT
>LOJH01036178.1:0-15579 GCA_001685095.1 Ellobius talpinus | reverse complement strand
GAGACAGGGTCTCATGTAGCCTAGGCTGGTCTTGAACTCCCAGTGTAGCTGAGGATAGCCCTGAACACCTGATGTTAGGAAGCAGACAGCCTTACCATAACTGTGCCTAACACAGCTAGGTCAGGCTTCCCTAAGCGGCTCCAATAAGGAGTCCTACAGCCCCAGGGACTTTTTAACTACTTTCAACACCTCACTAACAATATCTTTATAAGGACAGAAAGAATTTTATCAAAAATTCAGCAAAACAACCCGGTGTGGTGGCGCATGCCTTTAATCCCAGCACTTGGGAGGCAGAGGCAGGTAGATCTCTGTGAGTTGGGGGCCAGACTGATCTACAAGAGCTAGTTCCAGGACAGCCAGGACCGTTACACCGAGAAACCCTGTCTCAGGAAAAACCAAAACAACAACAACAAAGAAACAAGCAAAAAGCTCAGCAAAGCAGCAGCTTGAGAAATGCATTCTCTACTTCGATGTGAATCTCCTTGGCATTATCTTCAGCTTATTTATCCTGATACAAGCCACTGGAAATTCAGAACATTATTTGACTTGGCCCGTCATGATGGCACGTGCCTGCAATTCCAGCACTCAGGAGGCAGGGGTAAGAGATTGCTGCAAGCTCCAGGCAGCCCGCTTTATGTAATAAGTCCTTGTCTCAAACAAAAAAATGGCTAGTGTGCTCCTGCTTACAGAGCGACAATAGTCACAATTGCTACCGTCACCATGATGTCTTCCCTTTCACATCCTCCTGCTGTCCACTTGCAACATGGAGGGGCTAGTATATATGGCCTTTTACATAGTCCTTGTGAGTATGTATATGCATATGTAAAAAGTCTGTGATCTTGATAATGGGTATTTTCTTTTTTAAACACTTGCTTTCTTTTTATTTCTGTCCTTGTGTGTGTGCATGTGAGTGCAGGTGCCCATGGAGGCCCAAGGCATGGTTCCCCTGCTGGAGGTATAGGCGACTAGTAGTGAGCTACCTGGGCAGTGGGAAATGAACCCGGGTCCTCTGCAAGAGCAGTCAAGTGCTCTTAATTGCTGAGTCATCTCTTCAGCCCCAACAATGGATATTTCTCTTATAAAAATGAGGTTATTCCTTTTATATACACATGTAAAATAGCCTGCAGCCTGACTTCCTCAGCTGACCATACTGCAGTGGATGAACTCTAGGTCATTATATACCAAGTTAACCCACACTTTTCTGTGGGATACAGCCTTTTGTCTCTCTTTTTTCAAACTAGCCATATTGCATTTAAAGTGACTTCCCAGCAAATTGCATATTTGGCTTTTGATTTTTTTAATTTATCAATTCTGTATTTTAATCAGACCATTTGCATTGTAGGTAATTGTATTGGTTGCTGAGACAAGAGCCATTAAATGATAAATATTTATCTTGTCACAGTTTTGGAGCCTGAGTTGTGTGCAGGGCTTTGCTCTGCCCAGAGCCTCTGAAGGAGGACCTTTCTTTGCCTGGTCCTTGCTTCTGGTGGGGTAGCCCCAGGTGTTCCCCAACTCACAGCAGTTTAATTGCAGTCTCTGTCCTGTCCTCACAGGCCATCTTTCCTCTGCATCTGTCTTCACATGGTACGCTCCTGTCTATGACTTTCTTTAGATTGCCACCTTCTCATGAAGAAATCAGCTTCTCCTAATGGCTTCATTAAAAATTTATTTTATTTTTTTAATTTTATGCATGTGTGTTTTGCCCACAAGTGTGTTTGTAGGCCTTATGTGGGCCTGGTGCCAATGGAGATCAGAAGAGGGTATGGGAGCCCCTGGAACTGGAATTATAGATTGTTGTGAACCACCATGGAAGTGCTGGGAACTGAACCTGGGTCCTCCTCTACAAAAGCAGCAAGTGCTCCTAATTGCGGAACCATTTCTCCAGCCCTGCAACAGCTTCGCTGTAACTTGACTCCATCAGCAAAGACTCTGTTTCTGCAAGCGGCCCCTTTTAAAGGTTCTGAGGTTAGGACTTCAACATTCTCCCGTTTGGGGAGAACACAAACTCACAGTGGTAATTGTCAGTATGGTAAGTCGGGAGTCTAGCATTTTTGTACTCATTTCCTGTTTGTTTCTTCTGTTTCTCTCTATTTCCTTATTTTCCTGTGGATTTTTATTTTATACAGGGTCTTACTATATAACACAAGATGGCCTCAAACTTGAGAACCTTCTGCAACTTCCTCCCAAGTGCTGGATTCCAGGCATCTATCACTCCATCTCACCTATTTATGATGGTTTTTAATTTGAATTTAAAAGGAATTATTGGTGTCTAGGTGATAGGGTGCTGGAGTGAGGGTATGTGCAAGCCACAGGCCAGAAGTGCAGGCCAGAGGTCAGCTTTCTCCAGAGGCTAGCAGTGGTTGTCCTAAGTCGTGTTCACTCTCCACCTTTTTCCCTTACACAGGGTCTCTCCCAGAACCTAGAGCTAGGCTGGAGGCCAGCGGAGTCCAGCAACCTTGATTCCACCACGTACAGCACCGGGGTTACAGGCCTGTACAGACTGGCCTTTTCCTGGGGTGGCTTGAACTCGTGTCCTCATGCTTGTGGAACTAGTGCTTTTACCTGCAGAACCATCATCTCCTTGGCCCCTAGGGTCCCGTAGCTTTTATCTGTTGTTTTCCATCTGTTCTGAGATGCGATCCAGAACAGCGCAGTACCGTCAGTCCTTGTGTTTCCTTGGCGCCTCTGGATTGTGACCGTTTCTCACACATTTATTTTTAAAACCTTGATGCTTTCAGTGACTTCTTGTCAGTTGGTTTGTAAAATAATGGAGTTTGTCTGATGCATTTGTCACGATTCAGCTGAGTTATGGACTTGGGGAAGACTACGGAGGTAGACAAATTTTCACCATGTTGTATCAAGGATACCTCCTTTCAAAACACCCCAGCACTGTCAGTGTTGATCTTTCTAGGCTGGCCGAGGTAGTGCTTGCCAGACTTTACTGTCTTCACAGTAAAGTTACCACCCCATCTCAATACCAGGCTTTTGGAAGCCAGTATGTACACCCCAAGTGAAGGAACAGAGTCGCCACCACTTCTTTGAGGGAGAGGAATCTCTAGATATTATCAGAATGGAACTTTTGTCTCTTCTCCCTCGTGCATGTGTGTGTGTATGAATGTGTTGGTCTGTCTGTCCATCTGTCTGTTCAGGACAACAATCATTTACTTTTTATCAGCAGTGACTCATGGGTATGTATTTTATACTTTGGGTTATAATTTCGCAGCCTTTGTTTTCTTGCTCAGATTGTTCCAGTTTGGCCGTGGGAGCTCTTGTTGCCGCTCTTAGCCCTTTTCACCTACCCTTCTCATTTTCTGAGGGTGCAGTTTCCTGTATTTGGGCCCAGTTCTAAGTTCATCGTGTGGTCTTCTGCTATGTTCTGACAGTTCATTTGCTCCAGAGCTTGAAAAACATCCCACTTCCTTCTGTCCTGCATGGCTTCAGGTGAGAAGCGTGTGCTCGTTCAGACGGGGGAGCTCTGTAAGTGAGTATTTCTCTTTGACTTACTTCAAGACTGTGTCTTTTGTTTTGTGAAGATTCATGTCGATGTGGCTTGACATGTGTTTCCTGTAATAAAACCTTTATTGAAGATTTTTATTTATTTCTGTACCAGCTGGAGATAGGGTATCCCTGCGTAGCCCTAACTGGCCTGGATCTCAGAAATATCTGCCTGCCTGCAGCACCACACCGAGTCTAGATTTATTTATTTTTATTTCATGTGGATCAGTGTCCTGCCCACATGTATGTATGTGCACCACATGTGCGCCTGGTGCCTGTGGAGGCCAGAAGAGGGACTGAGATGCTCTGGACCTGGAGTTATAGACTGTTTTGAGCCACCATAGTGCTGGAAGCCAAACCCAGGCCCTTTGCCAGAACAAGTACTCTTAACCACAGAGCCATCTCTGCAGCCCCTGAAATTGACGTTAAAAAGATTCTTTCATTCACTTATTTTATGTATGTGTAAACGCGTCCCTGTGAGTGTGTCCATGTGTTTGTCTGTGGACACGTGGCCAATGTGTGGCCATGGAGGCTTCTCTTCTATCACCCTACATATTTCTTGGAGGTAGGGTCTCTCCTGGAACCTACAGCTCACATTTTGTCCTAGGGCTGGAATGCGGCAAGCCCCAGCGATGTTCCTGTCTCGGCTGCCTCAGAGCTGGGATTACAGGCATACACCTATATGGGATCCAAACCCCAGTCCTCATGATTGGGCAACAAGCCCTCTTCCCAACTGACCCATGTCTCAGCCTTGTCTTTGTTGTTTTTGTTTTTGAGACAGGTCTCATGTAACCCAGGTTGGCTTCAGACTTACTATGAGGCCAAGGATGGCTTTGAACTCCTGATCCTAGTGCCTTCACCTCCTGAGTGATGGGATATGTTCCACCATCACCACTTTATACAGTGCTAGGGATCAACTCCAGGACTTCCTGCAAGCTAGACAAGCTCTCTATCAGCTGAGCCATAGCTGCAGTCTCATGGGGCTCTCTAGTAACTGTGCATTGTATTATAGGTGAAGATACCACAATTTAACATACGTGCTATAGAAAGAAAATTACCATGATTAATTACTGATGGCAGCAGTATTGTCACTGACAAAACTTGAAATAAACTGTAGGGTCAAAGATAACATGTTATTAATTTGGACATTTCCCCAGTGATGCAGGCTGAGTTAATCATATCCCTCAATTTATAGCATAGTATCATTTGCCTTCTGTTTCCTGTCACCACAAACATATTTGTACATGGATGCTTGAGATGAAAGCATGTGTAAGCATGTGCAAGTTTGTAAGGGATATATGTAGGCATTTTATTTAGTTAGTTAGCTTTTTTTTGAGACAGGGTTTCTCTGTGTAACATCCCTGGCTGTCCTGGAACTTGCTCTGTAGACCAGGCTGGTATCAAACTCAGAAATCCGCCTGCCTCTGCCTCCTGAGTGCTAGGGTTAAAGGCGTGTGCCACCACTGCCTGGCATATGTATGCATTTAGACTTTAATGGGAATTACCAGATTATTTTTCGGAAAGGATACAGAGGCTCATATTTCTATCACCAGTATAAAAGTGCCTGTCTCCATGAATCTTCCCCCAATGCCGGATATTATAATTGTCATTAAATTTGTGAGGAGCACTGCGTTATTGCTTTATTTCTGTTTCCTTAGTAGGACAGACATCTGCACCTTTGGCTACTTTCTTCTGTAGATGACCTTGTTCGGAACTGATTTAGGAACACACTGAGTTTATGGTAAGGACTGTGACTGAAAATTATAGGCTAAAGAGGCTCGTGTAAAGATAGGGCCAAAGAAATCATGGCGACTGAAGAGATAAGGGCAGTTAAAGGGAAAGCAGACACTGCACACCGTGGCTGTGGACGGACGTCTCAGGGGCTGAAAGGCTTGAACTCATTTGAAACACCAACTGCAAACCCCCTCGTTCTTCTGGTCTGCTAGGCTTCTGGGAAGGCTAAACACTGACCGTTCTCCGATCATGGATGTGTCCCCAGACCTAATTGTTTCCCTAGGTATGGTATTATAAACTCTGGTGATGACCCGGGTCTGATTTACTGTAGGATCATCTGCTGCGGTCATATGATGGCGAACGTCTCAGTATCATTGAGCAATCATGAGAAGCGTGACAGTGCAGCTGCTGTGATCTTTTGCATAGAATCGGTTGTCCTCATTAAGGACAGGTTGTCCCCACTAAGGACAGGTTGTCCCCACTAAGGAATGTGTAGCCACTGTAGGGAAAGGGGAATGCCAGTTGCAGGTGAGGGAATTGTAAAATGACTGTTTTTCTTTTTCTGAGGTGATTCTGATATCAGAAGCACGCCTGAACAGATTGCTAAAAGGTAAACCATGCGAAAGTGTTAATTTGGTTGGAGAAAACTTTCCAGGGCTTGTTAAAGAAGAAGTAAAGGAGAAAGAGGGAGAGCATGCCTTGATAAGATAAGCTCTGGAGGGGACGTGGTTTACACAAAACAAAACAAACCAGGGCCAGGCGCTCTGACACTGGGCCACACCCCCAGACCCAGTCTTTTGATGACTAAGAACAGTCTGTTGATGGCTGAGTCCTCTTCCCCACAACACCTGACAGTAGGACGGGGAACCACGCCCTGGTCCTCTACGACAGCAGAAAGTGCCTTTGACTGCCACTGTTGACTGCTGAGCCATCTCTCTGGCCTAAACCTAAGTTTTAAATTAAATTATTTCTTTTCTAAATCAGAGCAATGTCTGGGAAACTTGGAATGTTGGAAAGAAGAAGAAAGGGTTCAGTCTGGGAGGTGACAGAGAGTCCTGGGGGTGAAGATGACATGTATATAGCGACTACTCATGGATACATATGAAACCGACAAATGAAATAAATGAATCTGGCAATGTTAGCTTTGGTGCCATTTGGAACTAATGGCGGGGACATTAACAAAACGGCACAGACTGATTCAGGTAGCACTTCTAAATAAGGCACTAATTCTACTGTTCCGTCTATGTCTCTGGGAAGGAAGCGAGAGGATTAGGTCTCCCTCTGTCTAATAAGGGAGAGGAAGAGTATGGGTGATGGGATTAGCTTCTGTTTGAAAATCTGCTGTGTGCTGTAGAACTCACTAACATCCTCACTAGCAAAGACTGTGTGTGGGCACACCGTGTAGGTGCTCAATAAATATCTGAATTTCAACTGTTCCATTACTCATTTCATCTTTGCAACGACCCTATGAAGTGTTTTTATCCACATTTTGCAGATTAGAATCCCAAGATTTAGAGAGTTCATCACCTCCCTGCTGATTCACAGGAATGTGCATATGCAGCTTATCCTCATGGGAGAGGACAGGCCACCCAGGTCTTGGGGTGAGAGATGAGGGAGATGAGGCAGTGGGGAAGAAGGGCAGCTCTTTGTCCCCGTTACCGTGCTTTTGAGGAGTTTCCGGGACTTGGAACTTGGAATTTTGCAGCCGGATAATTCTCTGTAGAGGGGCTCTCTGGGGGCTGGGGGTGATGTTGTACAATATCCCAGGCTGTCTCTAAGATGACAACCAAAACTGTCTCCAGACTTTGTCAGGGGTTAAAATCTCCCGATTGGCCACTATGGTTTTAGACAGTGACAGGACAGGGACAGGACTGCCCAGGAGCTTCTTGACCCTCTAAAGAGAGTGTCTCTTCTCCAGTTTTTACCCCAAGTCAGTGATAATCAGCCTGGTGTGAGCACCAATTGACCATGGCCAATTTTAAGTCAGCCTTTTCCCTGGGCCCTGAATAGTCCTTTAACTCTGTTACAAAGTTCTGTTTTCTTGGGGCCAGAGAGATGGCTCAGTGGTTAAGAGTGCTGATTGTTCTTCCAGTTGAACCTGGTTCCAATTCCCAGCATCCACATGACAGCTCAAAACTGTAATTCCAGTTCCAGGGGGCCGACACACGTGGCAAAACACCAATGCACGTTAAATAAATTGTAAAAAGTTCTGTTTTCCACACAGGTGTGCTGATGCACACTTGTAATGCCAGCACTTGGGAGGTCGAAACAGGAGGGTCTCCAGTTCAAGGCTAGCCTGTGCTACATAATGAGTTCAAAGCCAGTTTGGGTTCCTATCAAGACCCTCCCTGAAAGAAATGAATAAACAAACAAGCAAAAGTTGAAAACAGATAGTTTGCGCTTTCTCAGGTGTCCCCCAAACTCCAATGTGTACCCTAGCCCTTTCTCCTAGATCACCCACAGTAGTCTTGGTGCGGAACTTTATGAGTTAGGGAGCTGAAGTCACTCACTACCGTTTTAATTTTCCGGTAAAATCCAGATCTCTTCTGCTACTAAACTTTACCCTAGGCCCCAAGGCTGAGTGGCTCTGTCCCCACATCTCTGTTACTTCGTCACGGGTCATCTCTGTCTCAAGGAGTGACAGTCATATTTGTGGAATTCCATCCATCTCTAACAAACAGTGCAGTCATGACGGTCTGAACTCAAGCCTCCTGTCTACCCTCTACCCTAGTCCTCAAACGTAATCACAGTACCCCGGGAGGCAAATTGCCAGACTGAGAAAAACAACCAACCAGGAAAACAAAAAAACCAAACCAAACAAAATAAAAAAGCAAGGATGTTCTATTAAATTCGAATATAAGCGTGTCCCAGTTGCTACAAATATTTTTGGGTTTTGGTAGAAATTCATTTCTCACTAATCTGAATTTCAAACTTAACTGAAAATCCTGTATTTTCCCTGGCAATCCTGCTAGAGAGCTTATCAGAACAGAAATTCCTACTTGGTAGATCTGGATGGGACCTAAGAGTCTGTTTAAGTTGGTTTTGGGGACTAGAGTCTTTGAGAGCCCTGGCATATAGGATAAACAGAAAGATAAGGGTGTTGCCTCCTTCAGAGCATCAAAGGTAAAGAGGAGAGTGGCTAAAACTTGTAGCAGTGACTTGTTTTTTTAAGTCCTGGTGTCCCCCATCCCGGCCCCATCAGGAGTCCATGTGTGAAGGGTGTGTGAATTTCAGTGTTTTTAAGAGTGTGTTTGTGGTGCCCAGATCAAACCGCAGGCCATAGGCATGCTAGACAAGCCCCTCTCACAGGACTGCAATCCCCAGCTCAGGCTGGGAATTTTAATGGGTAACAGTAGTGGGCTAGCTAGTCAGAGCTATGATTTGAAACAAAGATACAAAACATGCTGAGAATCACTTTAGGAAGTGGTTCTTACTATGTACTCATTGTTTGATTGTGATTAGGTCAGGGAAATGCTTCAGTTTATAATCTGAAGCATTCTTTGTTTGTTTGTTTTGTTTTACGTTTCAAAACAGGGTCTCTCTGTGTAAGAGCCCTGGCTGTCCTGGAACTCTTTCTGTAGACCAGGCTGGCCTCGAGCTCACAGAGATCCGCCTGCTTCTGCCTCCCGAGTGCTGGGATTAAATAAAAGTGTGCACCACTGCACCCAGCTAGTAATCTGAAGGGTTCTTAGGAGCTAAGAAACAATCTTTTTCCTCCTTCCACCCCTCGCTCTCTCATCTTCCTCCATCTGTCTTTCCTTCAGCATTTTTGCTAATTACAAAAGTAAAACATGCTCGTTAGATTTCAAACAGGCATTCTAGCGAGTCACACTTTGAAGGAGAGCTCCTCTGTAATGGCAGCCCTGAGAATAGCTCTGTTGACGGCTGCATATTTAAATGCAGGCTCTGCACAATCCCAATATGTATAGTCTTATTTATTTTATTAAATGAAAATTTGAGCATACTGAACAGAGTGTTCTGATGTTTTTTTAAATTACTATAGGATTTGGACATCTTCCAATACCAGTCCATATGGATCTAATTTTTAAAAGATTACTTTTTAGAATTTGTGTGCGTATAGGTGAGTGCCTGAATGTATGTCTATCTATACACCATGTGAGTGTCGTGCGTGGGGAGACAGGAGAGGGTATCAGACCCCTCTGAAACTAGAATTCCAGGCAGTTTTAAACTACCACGTGGGTGCTGGGAACCAAACTCTGGTTCTCTGCAAGAGCAGCCAGTGTTCTTAGCTGCTGAGCTGTCTCTCCAGCCTACATCTAATTTGTAAATTAAAATATTAACAATAACCAGCCATGTCCCCTGTCCTAGCCTTCTGGCCACCCCTACACTCACCCAACTAGCTAATATATTTTATTATTTCTTCCTCTAAGATCTGACTCTATTCTTGAGGCAGGGTCTCACTACATAGACTCGGCTGTCCTGGAATACATCCTATAGACCTGGCTGGCCTCGAACTCACAGAGATCCACCTGCCTCTGCCTCCTGAGTTCTGGGATTAAAGGTGTGAGCCATCACCGCCCGGCCCTTTCCAGTTGTTTCTTTCTTACAGTTTGTTCACTGAAGAAACTGGGATATTCGACCTGTAGAATCTTCTTCAAGTCTGAATTTTGTTGATTGTCTCTTCATGATCTAGATTATCATATTCTCTGAACTGTATTTTCTTTAAATATTTTCTAACTTTATTCTTTTGGTGTGTGTACATGATGCATGTGTGTGGGCGGGCACACATGCCACGTGGCACTTGTGGAGGTAAACGGACCCCTTTGTGGAATCAGTTCTCTCCTTCCCCCTCCGCGTGTTCTGGACACCTGAATGCAGGTCGGCAGGCTTACTTGGTAGGTGCCTTTACCTGCGAGCTATTTTGGCAGCTCCTGTCCTTTATTTTCTTTTTTGTTATTGTTTTAAGAAAGGGTCTCATGTAGCCCAGATTGGCTGCCGACTATAAATAGTTGAGGAGAACCTTGAGCTGATCCTCCTGCCTCCACGTCCCCAGTGCTAGGATTACAGGCATGCACGATCATGCCTAACTTGTGTTTTTGTCTTTCTCTTTGTAGTTGATTTGATCAGGCTCAGGTAGGGGGGTTTGGGTAAGACTAGTGCGTAGATGAGTTGTGTATCCTCTTAGCAGAAGACACACGATGTTTGCTCATCCCTCTCTGCTATTAGTAGACATTTGTTGCTTAAAGCCTAAATCCATTTATTAATTAAGGTTTGCAGCATGGTAACATTCGAATTCTATTACTCATCGTTTATCTTCTTGGATAAAGAAAAACATCTATTATCTGCTTGGTCAATGGTATTGTTTATTAAGGGAAAGCAATATAAATGTTTGCCTTTTCTCTGTATTTTTTTTTCAAAATAGTTATTTGGGTTTTTTTTACTCTAAAATGTCAGCAATATAAAAAGCAGTCACAATGAACTCGGAAATGGAACAAAATTGATGCTTCAGGCTCATTTTATACATTTCCTGGCGTAGGCCTGAAATCACTTCTCTAAAAAGGCCTGGTTTCTGTTTTGTGGGAAATGGCATTTGAAGGCCACTGTCTGTCTGCATGCTAGCAGCAACCCTTGTACGTACAGAGTTGATCAGTGTTTCAGACCTTTTAAGGGAAAATAGTACAGGAGATATTGATTTGCTATTGTTTTCAAAGTCAGGTCTTCGGGGTTTGTCTGAACTGTCTCACCTCTCGATCTCTTTTCGTTCATACTCGAGAATCCACAGCTATAGGAGCTAATAGGCTCAGCTAACCATGTTATTATGCACTGGCTTTATACGCCATGCCATATGCAGCTGTCTTAACAGAATATTAATGCTCCCACCACTGACAGGAGAGCAAGCCCACAGGACCTGTTGACGCCCTTGCTGCGCGTGCACTCCATCTGTGGTGGTTGCTGAGGGCACTTTCATGCTGAGAGACATCTCTGAGTCTCAGCTCGATGTGGATCCATGTGTGTTTATAGCGTTTGTTTATCTAATGCTCACAAACAGTCCTTTCGTCCATGTTTGCCTCACGCTTTTATTTTTCTAGAATTTTTTCTGCAGCAGATTGCTTAGGAAGGGGATCACAAGAGCGGTATTTGCTGAATGAATGCATATTGACAAGCTTGTAGACTCTATCCTTAAAGATTATTTAGCTAGGGATGTCATAAAAAACACCAGAGACTGGGTGACATAAACAGCAGAAATGTATTTCACAGGCCTGGAGGCTAGAAGCCCAAGGGCAGGTGTTGGTGGGTTTGATTTCTCTGAGGCATCTAGCCTTGGTTGGCAGATGGCTGTCTTCTTACTGTGTGGTCGCTCACACAGCCTTTCCCCTGATAGATGCCTTTGCCTACTATAGTTTGAGACTGGACTTTGCTGGGTAGCCCAGGCTAGCATTGAAATTTCAACTGGATGCTGCCCTGGCAGGCCTTTGGTGTGTATGAACCACCTCCTTTAAAATGGCTTTAACAGTATGAGGATGGAACCTAGAGGCTATGGAACACTAGGCCAGCACTGCCCGACTCAGCTCCACCCCCAGGCCTCCTGCTCTTCCGGACTGCAGGCGGATGGAATGGCCTCATCCTGCCGGACCACCACGTTTACAGGCCTTGCCTTCAGACATGCACGCATTCGGAGACATTGGCAGTCAAGGCTTCAATGGGAACTTTTTTGGTTTGTGAGAGGGTGCAATTCAGCTGGTAACAGTTTGGCTACAAATGAAAATTGTTATGTTTTTTAACTTTCGTGTCAGTAATTTATTTTGTACTCTTTGAGAATTTCAAGCATGTGTGTCATGTATTTTGGTCCGTTTCATACCCAGTCACCCCTCTCACCCACTTCCTTCTACCCAACAAGTTCCCCTCCTACTTCCTTCCATGTCTTTTGTTTTGCCATGTTTTATTTAGTGTGTGTGGCCCACTGGGGTTTATTGGGGTTGCTTGCAAGAGCACGGATGGGGCTGTTTACTGGATCACCAACAACTTACCAGTGGTTGCATCCCAGAAGCGACCATTAGCTGCCAATAGAGCGGGGAGGCCTCTGGAGCCACTTCCCTATCCAAGACGGAAGTTTGACTGCTTGGGTTACATTTTTTCCTCTACATCATGAATCTGTTGTTTTCTTTTATTCCAGTGTTAAGTACCGTTGCCAATATATCTGATAACTGGCTCTTTTTCTTTGTTTTTCTTACCTAGATAGAATATCTCCCCCTACAAACTGAGTACTTGCTTTTTAAATATGTTGTTTCAAGTCTTTGTTCTGAGTTATTTCAGGAAACTTTTCTTGTAGTCTTTACTCTTCTGCCTTTTTAAACTTTTAACTTTATTTTTTTGAAACAGGATTGATTACTCTGTTGTCCAGGCTTTCCTGGAACTCACCTTATAGCCCAGGCTGGCCTCAAGCCTGTGTTGATTCTCCTGCCTTAGCCTCCCAAGTGCTGGAATTGCAACCCTGGACTGCCACACCAGTTCTGTTTTCATGTTTCATGGGTGTGCATCCATTGTGTGTAATGTTGTGTTTTGTACAGGCAATTTCTTTCAGCTACACCAAGGGGTTTTGATCATATTCAGCTCCCCTTTCCATCCCCTAAGGCTCCCTTCTCTTTACCCCCACCGCATTCATTTTCTCCCTTCCCCTAATCTCCAGCCTGCTTTTGTGCCGTATATATGAATGCTTTCCCTAATAACTCATAGCCAGGACTACACACACACACACACAGACACACACACACACACACACACGAGAGAGAGAGAGAGAGAGAGAGGGAGGGAGAGGATATAAATGCACACACATATTCTCTCTAAAGGGTTCTGGAATCCACAAATAAAACACAATATTTATTCTTCTATACACGGCTTATTTTGTTCCATTTTCTGGTTTTTCTTTTCTCCTCTATCTTTTTGGTTTCTTTTTCCTCTTCATTTTTGGAGGGAGGCGGTAGGATTTGAGACAGGGCCCCAGGTTGACAAGTGCTGAATGGTCTTGGGCCTCTGGGTCCTTTTCATCAATCACTCCACTCTTTCCTTTCCGATCTGTGCTCAGATCTGAACTCCTAGCTTCTAGTCCACAGCTTGGGTTAATTTGCTCTTTCTGGCTTAGAATTCATTTTTATTTTCCCTTACTTACAATTCTTTCCTTGGCCCTATTACATCATGCTTTAGTTGTCCAGACCCTGACTTCTTCCTCATCATCTGTCCTTTGTCTATCTGGGACTTGTCTGAGGTGGGAGGCTGTAGCTTTCGTGCCTCAGAATCACGTGCTTCCCCTGTGCTGTTGATTGTCAAAGTGAACCGTCCTCGCTGTCCTTTTTCTTCTCAAAAATACTGTTGCTCGTTTTCGTATGAGTTTTATAGATTCATGTGTTTATTTCGATCTTTAAAGACAAGGTCTTCTTCTGCAGTCCAGACTGACCTTGACCTTGTGGGTCTCCCGCCTCTGCCTCCTGGGTGCCAGAATGTGAGGCTCCTGTCACCACATCGTTCTTGAAATGTTTAGAAGAATGGAGGCGAGGGTCACAATAGCTCTTCCATTTTCGTGGCTTCTAGCTCCCTCTTCTGTTGCTCTAGTGTAGTTCTCAAAACTGTGACTTCTTTCTCTGAGACCTGGGCGCTTGCTCTCCGGTCCCAGTCCTTAGGGCCTCTTACTATATTGCCGAATCTGGATTCTGTTTCCAGCCATGTCTTTTGCTCCTGGAAGATTAGTGTGGAGAGCTCATAGGGTCCACACTGCTGCAGACACGTTGTTTTTTTTTCTCCTGTAACCCTTTAGGCCT
Organism: Ellobius talpinus; assembly: GCA_001685095.1. Lineage (NCBI taxonomy): Eukaryota > Metazoa > Chordata > Mammalia > Rodentia > Cricetidae > Ellobius > Ellobius talpinus. The sequence continues at coordinate 1,576 of LOJH01036178.1, read as the reverse complement.
CACCTGCTACTGGAATATGCAAAATCCTCTCAATTTTAGCCCCTGTGGTTTGTTGCATGTATAACATCGTTTCCTCCTTGTTCCCACTCACACACTCCTAAGAACACATCTGTTCGACAGCTGTTGCTAGTTTCTACCCTGTGCAATATTTGTTACCTACTTTATGAAAGTTAGGGTGCATGGGTTTTGGGGTTTTCTATAGCAGATTTTCTGTTTGGGTTGTTGCGTGTTTCAGTCAGAGCTTCTTTATGGAACCCAGGCTAGCCTCAAATTCCTGAGGCTGTCTCCCAAGTGTTGTGGTACAGGTGTGCATCACGGTGCCTAACTTGCTTTCTGTTATTTATTAAGCCATTGAAGAGTGAGAATATTTTAAAAACTATACTACCTCCATAAACCTGCTGCCAACCTTCCCATCCATTCATTTTAATTGAAATATTATATTTATAATTTTAAATATTTTAAAAATAAACTTTTAAAGCCAAGTGTAGTAGCTTATTCTTATAATCCCAGCAATTGTGAGGCAGAGGCAGGAGAGGAGGCTCCAGAGTTATCCTCAGCTACACAGTGAGTTTAAGGCTATCCTAGGTACATGATACCCTATCTCAAAATTTTAAAAAAATACTGGTAATAAAGAAAAAATCCTAGGGATGGTAACATGCACCTATAATAGAAACACTTAGTAGCTGGAAGCAGGAGGATCAGAAGTTCAAAGTCATCCTCAGATACATAGCAAGTTCTAGGCTGACCTGGGCTGCATGGCAAGAAGCTCTCTTAAAAATCCTCTCTTAACTCCAGAATTCAGGAGGCAAAAGCAGGTGAATTTTTGTGAGTTCAGAACTAGCCTGGACTAGTAGCAAGTTCCAGTCTTTCTCCTCCCCTGGAAAAAAATTAGGAACTGGAAAGATAGCTCATCTCTGGAGAGATGACTATGTAATTCTAGTTTCTGCATAGCTCTAACTAAGGGAATCTAACGCCCTCTTCTGGCAATTTTGGGTACTGCATGTATGTAGTACAAGCTCATTGACGCAGGCAAAAAAGAAAAAAACCCGCACACACACTCAAAAAGAAGAAATTTTACTTCTTATTTTGGACATTTTGCATTGTTTTTATTTTTAATATTTTAGGGATTATTGCAAGCCATCTTCCTCTTGCGTTCACATTCATCTCACCTTCATTTTTTTATTTGAGAAGTTCATACATGTATACAATATGTTTTGATCAAGTCTATCCTACAGTTCTATCAGTTCCTCTCTACTAGGGCTCCTTCCCAACTCCCTGTACTGTTCATTCATATATCCTTAAGATGAATCCCTGAAGAAAACTGACTCTTCCTCCTCTGGCAGCCATCAGCTGCCGACAGCTCCTCAGCTAGGGGTGGAGCTTTATAACCCCCCCATCCATACTGGAATTTTGATTGGCATGATCTTGTGCATGCTGTCCCAGCCACTGCCCAGGCCTGTTACACTCCAGAAAACACTATTTCACAATAGTCCTGTGACACTCAGTCTTTCTGACTCAGCTTCTGCTTTGATCCCTGAATGATGGTGGTGGTGCTGGTGGTGGTGGTGCTGGTGGT